>VYZM01000338.1:975-13752 GCA_013398915.1 Dromas ardeola | reverse complement strand
ATAAGAATAGCTATGGTCGTGTAGGCTGTGCTTAGTATTCTGACTCCAAACAGTAGCCCCAAGCAGATGTGAACAGTAAAATCAGGAAAAGCATGTATCCACTGTAATATTCTCCCAACCTCCAACTATTTTAATTCACATTTAAATTAATTAAATTAATTTTAATAGTTATATAAATCATTATTTTTATAGAAATTATTAACTATTGTATAAATTAAGAATTAACTAAGAATTTTATTATGTCTCTCTTATAATCCCCACTGAATCTGTGTTCTGAGTAGTTCTTCAGCTCCCCTTGAATCCCTGTAAAGTTCTTGCAACCACAGCGTTCCCCATCAAGGAATTCCAGGTGCCACCCACCGTTGTTCTTTTTGAAACCATGCTCTTACTAATGTCATTTGACGATCTGTAGTTCTTGTACAGAAAGACAAGCGTGCAAAATCAGTTCTTATCCCTATCAACCCTTCTTATGTCGTGTCTGATTTTGTAAACCTCTGTCATATTCTCCTTAAGAAGGTTGGAGAACATTTCCAGTCAGACCCTCCAGAGCTTTTGATCATCCATGTTGCCCTCCTCTGAACACATTCTGGGTCTAATATGTTATTTTTTCAGTTCAGAGATCCAGAGCTGTATATCTTACTCAAGGTGCAGGTGAACTGTGAATTTTTATGGTGGCATAATGTTACTTACTTTGTTCTCTATCCCTTTCCTAAGAATTCATAATGTTTTACTTGCTTTCTTGGCTGCTGTCAGCTGCTGTGATGCTTTATTAACCAGTCCGTGAAGACTTTCCAGGATGTTACTTAGCTTAGCATGGCACTCTTCTCAGTGTTTACAGTAATGCGGCATCAATCTACTTTAATACTATAAAATGTCAGGTGAATAACAGAGTCACATTCTCAGTCCTCCTAAAATCTCCTCCGTACCTTCTGTTTTTCCCCTGTGTTATTAAAATGTGTATTGTATCACCAGAATAATACCAATATTTTCTTCATGGTGGGAAAAGTCCTTTGTTGAGTTGTGTTTTTTTTCAAAGCAAAGTGTTAAAAAATGAGAGTGTTCGTAGTCCTCTGGATAGGGAGTTATATAGATACAATGCGTATATTTAGAAAAATCTACTTTTTGGCTTCCTTTTCCAAACTCTCTGGGACTCCATCTTTCCCACCTTTGATAAATTGAGTAGTAGATGGTCCTGTTGTCACAGGGAGGATATTATGAATCATGTTTTGTGGACAGTCTAACATGAGATTCAGTAAGAAATAAATCACTTGTCATATCAAATCTTCGTCCAAAGTTTTGGGATCTATCATTTCGTAGTATGACAGAATCAGAATCCTGTCATACTGTGGCTTCTGAGATGATCCAGTTTGCATCCATTCCTGAAAGAAGACATTTTTACAGAGTCATTTATTTTCAGAGGCTGTCTCCTGCACAGTGAAAGGATGTTACCTGGCTCCCTTCCCCAGCCCTCTTGGATCAGATCATGTAAAAGTGTAGCATGGAATTAGCATCCATCTCCATATTATCTCAGCAGTCAGACAATGAACCTTTACAGTCTGCTCATTTTCCCCTATGTCATCCGAACTTTTCCCGGTGCTAAGTTACCTCGCAGTATTTGTTCTTAGAAGGCACTAAATCCTGTGGAAAAGCTAACAACTGGAAATGGGGATCTTCGACAGGCAGACCCTCTCCCATGAACTGAAAAAATCATTTGAATACTGATAGCTAGGAAATAAGCGTTGAAGGCAAATACCTTTAGATGACAGCCACACCTAATGAAATTTGCAAAGATTTGTAAAATTCAGGTCAAACATACTTTAAGGAACCACCGCTTTCAACAGTGTTTGGCCCAACAGTGTTCTCTCCTCTCTCAGTAATGAAAATTTTACAAAGGTTTCCAAAAAATATTTGTCACTTTTTTTTTTCAAGAATTACAAGCCAAACTGCTTGCTCTTCTACCTCTTTTTTTTTTTTTCTTCCCGAGACTGTGAAGACATAGAAGGAGTAGGCCAAAACCCATGCCCCCTTCTAGAACAGTCTACAACAGTATCCTTGGGCAAAAACTCTAAAAACATATTTTCCTTAGTAGTACCATAGTTGTCTGCCAAAAGTGCTGGATTTCATTAATGAGAGAGAAGAATCAATTGTAGAGAGCAATTTAGTCAGAAAATAATTGCTCTTCATTTTCACTCTTAATAATGATTACATTGTTCCAGCATCATATGAATAGAATTTCTTAGTAGACCTTATATATTCATGCTCATTTACTAGACAGGCTATCATAAAGATATTCAGCTGTTTAAGACAGTTGTAAATTTCTGAAAGGTAACGCATAACTGCGTACCATAAACGCAGCATCCATGTACAGCACAAATGTCAGTGATTTCTTGAAAATAAGTCAGTAGAGGTCGTTGTTAGAAGTATTTCTATAAGATTCTGTACCAGCTGATGAAAGATTATTAGTCCCCAATAGCTCCATCACTTGAGCTTTGTGCAAACTCTAAAGGTAAAGGTTATGAGGGCTATGGGACTGTACAGGTACACCGTGAACAGTCTTTCACTCAGAATGATTCTCATTTGTTAAATTTGGAAATGTACTTTCTCCTGGCCTTAATTTTCATGTAGTTCTTCATATCCTAAATGGCAGCTGAAGGCAAGCAGAAATAGTGAGTAATTGATTTAACAACCTAAGACAAGTACAGGGAAGTAGAAAAGTTTGTCTTGGTGCTTGATGTGACCTGAGAGAGCTTCTTTAGACTTTTTTTCTAAACAGTACCTCAGCACCTTGGGCCAGCAAAGTGGCCTTTAAGCCTGAATGAGCATGACTTTTTTTTTTTCCCCCCTCACTGGAAAGCTCCAGTATTTCATCTTTTCAAACTGTTTTACAGCAGTCAGAGCAGAATCATATTGACAAGGTTAGAATTCATCTCCTAGAGGAGAATACTGTGCTCCTCCTGTTAAGTGCTAATATAACATTTATGTGTTGGTACCTTAATAACAGCCCTGGCTAGCCTAATGAAAGTACTGAAAGCAAACAGTAGTCAGTGAGATTTTATTATGACTGAAGTGACTGCAATTTGAGACAAATTATCCCTATTTTTGTTCCCATATCAAAACCAGAAATGCTAAAGCAATTGCTACATGTTTGGTATAGAATTAGACTCCCCTATCGTTAATATAGAAGTAAGTGCATTTTTCATGTAAACAGCTCACAAGGGTCAAGCATCAAAGATATTCTGTGCAAAATGCTCGTCAATAACTTTGTGAGTGAATTTTGAAATAAAGTGCCTGTAACCTGTCGTTATTTCTTCCACTCAAAGTTGAGAGCCAGTGGATTAAAATTGAGCCTGTGAATTGAAGGTACTGTGAGTTACGTGGCCTTATCGACTTCAGGCAAAATGACAGGTTTGCCTTGTTATTATTTTTACTTTCAGAGGTCAAGCAATGGACAGTATTACCAGTATATACTGCAGTGTAAGCAAATTGGTATATAAAAAAAGTCATTATCTGTGTACACAAAGAAGATGGTGTAAGTCACTAATATTAAAAATGCATAATATATTGTCTGTCCATAAAAATGGAGTAAAAAATAAGAAAAAAACCCACATACATACATATATATATATATACACACATATATATACATACATACATACATACATACATATATATATATATGTATATATAAAAGTAAGGAAAAATACTAATATTCTGGCCACATGCTGGCCAGAATAAGCATTTCAACCGTTCAACTGTTTGAACAGTTGTTCAAAAACAAAGTGTGTTCAGAGAGCTGATAAGTTATTGTAAAATCCTACTTTTTGAGAGTATGTATATCATAAAATGGGGTTGCTTTCCATTAATAGACCTTGTTGTATGCGTAATAGGAGTATAAATATATGCATTTACGTATAAGGTAGCAGCCTAAATGTGTGTACTAGTTTTGGCTAGGATGGAGTTAACTTTCTTCATAGCAACCTGTATGGTGCTATGGTTTGGATTTGTGACCAAAACAGTGTTGATAACGCACCAGAGCTTTTAGCTATCGCTGAGAATGCGTACACAGCGTCAAGGCCTTCCCTGTTTCTCACACCGCCCTGCCAGCAAATAGGCTGGGGGCGCACAAGAAGTTGGGAGGGGTCACAGCTGGGACAGCTGACCTCAACTGACCAAAGGGATATTTCATACCATATAACACCATATTCAGCCGTAAAAAATAAGGGGAGGGGTCTTTGGGAGGGTAGCCATTACTCACAACTTCACTGGGTATCAGTCTGCTGGTGGGGAGGTGTTGACTAATAGCCTTTGCATCGCTTGTTTTGGTTTTATACCTTCTTCTTCCTTTTTTCTTCACTTACTGAACCATCTTTATCTTCATCCACAAGTTTTCTCACCTGTGCCATTGGGGAGAGAAGGAATATGCAAGCAGCTGTGTGGTGCTTAGCTGCTGGATGGAGTCAACCCCTCGCAATGTATTGTTCCCAGTTTAAGGCTCTAAGGTTGTTTTTGTTTGTGTTCAGATGAAAAAGCATTGAATATACAGCAACAATACAGGGACAAGATAATTCTTTTATGAACTTATCTTAGGTTTGTGAAGATTCAAAGGTAATGCTATTTAACGCACGTAGGTACAATTATTTGGGTTGTAATGGCTACAAATTCACAATTTCTTCCACACAAGACACACAAGAGTATTTTAGTAGTTTGAAACATACTCACTTTCTATACCCATTAACATGCTACAGTGCAATTTATACTCAAACAAGTAAGCAGAAAGCCTGTCCCACTTTAATACCATCAGAAGAAAAGGAACTTAGTTACTCAGAGTTAGCTTACCAAGTTAGCTAATTAGATACACTGGTTGATGTAAAAACAATTTAAATATACTTTCTTAATGAATTCTGCTATTAACAAAGCACATTTTATCTTCTAAGAGGGTTTGTTCAAGATCATTCTGCTGTTCAAAACTGTCTGAACTGTATCTTTGCTGTATCTGAACTGTCTTTAGTACTCCAACATTAAAAATAAATCTTACGTGCTTTACTAACTCATTTCTGTAGTTTCAGTAGTTCCTATGATTTGTATTCTTCAAAGACCATTGGTACGAACAAAAGTTACTGTATGCAAAAATACTTTTTGATTGCAAAGTGAGTGCAAAATACATTATTATGATCAGCATTTTTTTAAATGGTACAGGCATAGTAGTAGTTTGAGATTGCAAAAATGAGCAGATATTAACTGTCAGACAAATTTGTAATTGCTCAAGATGACTTTTCAATAAGGAAAGTTTAGGGGAAAAACAGTCTCCAAGAAATATCTCTACTGCACATACTTTTTTCAATATATCAGCTGAATATGAGCGATATTAATTTCTACCAGCTCTGTAATATGCGCAATATTTTGTTTATCTTTTAGGTTGAAGATTCAGAGACGAATCATGATGTAACTGCAGTTTGTGGGTTGCTTGCTGTGGTTGTAATACCTCACCTACCCAGAGATGCTGCCATTGAATGGCATGTTATTGCAGTAGTTGATGACCCACTCCAAAGAAAACATTTTGCAATGAAGATGTTGTCAGAGGGCCTCCAAATTGAGTGTGAATCTGTGGAGTCTAGTTCTGCATCTTGTGCATCCATCTCTGTACGTCTGAGCTTGATTTCACCATCCGCTTCTCACCTTGATTTAGATGGACCTCTTCATGACTTAGTTGCTATGTTTAGACAAGCTGTTGAGAAACTTTCAGAAGACTGCAATGCAAGTCCTTTGTCTTTTAGAGCCTTCTTCAAGGAGGGTGTCTTTGATGCTGAAGCACTACAAACAGGTAAGACTTATGACAACAGAAACCAGGTGTTAAGCATAAGCTAATTTTTGATTACTTCAACATAAGGTTTCATTGGAAGAAGACATTTAAAAGTCCCTTTCAAGGATAGGTGGTCAAGGAGGTCAATAGCATCCTGGCTTGTATCAGAAATAGCGTGGTCAGCAGGACTAGGGAAGTGATTGTCCCCCTGTACTGGGCACTGGTGAGGCCCCACCTCGAGTACTGTGTCCAGTTTTGGGCCCCTTGCTACAAGAATGACATTGAGGTGCTGGAGAGGGTCCAGAGAAGGGCAACGAGGCTGGTGAGGGGTCTGGAGAACAAATCTTATGAGAAGTGGCTGAGGGAGCTGGGGTTGTTTAGCCTGGAGAAAAGAAGACTGAAGTGAAACCGTATCGCTCTCTACAGCTACTGAAAGGAGGTTGTAGTGAGGTGGGTGTCAGTCTCTTCTCCCAAGTAACAAGTGATAGAACAAGAGGAAATGGCCTCAAGTTGCCCTGGGGTAGGTTTAGATTGGATGTTAGGAAAAATTTCTTCACTGAAAGTACTGGAACAGGCTGCCCAGGGGAGTGGTTGAGTCACCATCCCTGGAGGTATTTAAAAGACATGTAGACGTGGTGCTTAGGGACATGGTTTAGTGGTAGTTTTGGCAGTGCTAGGTTAATGATAGGACTTGATGATCTTAAAGGTATTTTCCAACCTAAATGATTCTATGGTTCTATGATTAAGATACATTTGTTATTTTACTGGTTACCAGGTGTACTTCTCATATAGAAAGGTTCTATTCTTGGATGTTTTGAAGTCCAAACAGGATAAAGCCCTGGATTACTTTTTCTGATCACTCAGCTGACCTGACTTTGAGTAGGAGGTTGGATTAGGTGATCTCACTCCAGTCTGAGTTACTCAGTGATTCCATGAAAGAGAAGTTGCTGAGAAGTCCAGCCACCTCAGGGTCGAACACAGGGAGAATGAATCTTTTGCATAAAAGTCCATTTGGTAGTCTGTTTGTGTCATGATCTAGAACAATGTTCAAATAACCAAATTCTGTGTGCTAACAGGCACTCTTTTGAGAATAAATAATGAAATATTAATGTTTTAAAACAAGGAAATGGTGTGGTATCCTCTAGATTAGAGGGTGTCTGGTTTTGAACATGGGCTGTTTTCTTACCAACTTATTTAAATAGAACTTGCTAACCAAATTCAGTGGTTTTCCCCCATGTTTATTTTTTAAAAATCTCATTCCCTTACCAAGAAAAGAGAATACAGAGCAATAAATGTAATGTTGCAACTATGATTTTATTTCTTATATTGTACATCTGTATTTTGTGCTATGCCCAATTTGGGACGAGTAACATTATGCAAGAGCACAAAAGCTTATTGTATCTGTCAGTCCTACAAAACTGGTAGACCATACTTTTATTGAAATCAGTACGAGCTTTGTTATCAATTTGAGAAGGAACAAAATCAGATCCTTAGTCTATATTTATCTCAAACATGCATGCACTTTAAAAATCCTTGCAGACCACAACTGATCCATATTAATTAGCTGACATAAATGTTAGCCCTCAAATATTCTACTGTCCTATTTTTTTTTCTTAACCTGCAGCAGTTTTTGAAGAAAATTCAACTTGACATTGTTTAATAGATTTAAAATACAGGAATTGAAAGCTATAAAAATGTGGCATAGAATAAGCATATTTAATCCAAGAAGCAAGGAATGAACATATAGTCTGACAGAATGTTGTTGTTTTTACTACATCTTGTTTAAGAGCTAAAAGGAAACCTGATAAAACATGTTCCTGGCATGGGATTAACATTACCGTTTTGCCTGCTCTCTTTCTGGTATTTCTCAGGCCATAGAATAATTACTTTCAAATAAATTTTATTTGCTTTATTAAATATATTGAACAATATAATGAATTAATTGTGAGCATAAAAATTGATTCAATTCCATTCATGTTATACTACCAATGGCATAGGCATAGGAAGATTTGTTGCTATTGTCATATATTCGTTCTAGTTGTATTCAGATCTCTGCACTGTCATAATAATTCCTGTCATTATAGCAATTTTATCATTATCCCCACTGGTAAGAAATACATTCTTGCAAATCTGTAGAATGTATAGAATGCATTAAAATTACAAGTAGCACTAATTCATTGATGAAGAATTTAAAAATAACTTTTTTCTACTTAGGAAAAAATTCCAGGAAGTTCGTGTAATGGGAAGAAATATGGTATATATTTGAAAATAATTTCTCAAATTAAAATAGTTGTAGCTGAAGTGTGTCTTACTGATAGTTTCAATCTGATACAAGAGTATTATATATACATAAACTGTTTCTGATTCAAAATCAGAAGACTAATTTTTAATATATTGTTAAAACACAGGGCCATATTTAAGTGTTCTGCTAATACGTGTCCTTGGAGCCCTGAAAGGCATGTAGTCTCCAGTGAAGCCTCCTCAGCTTTCCAAAGGATGCAGCATATTGCTGGACTATGTCTTTGACTGTCTTGTGTACTTTTATTATAATTATACTTCTCAGAATTTAAAATGTACTCGCACATATATATTAACTTGCTCAATCTGTCTCTGTAGACTTTATATTTTGAGTATTTGGATGTCTCTGTGGTGATTTCTACTACCTCCAAAGGTTACTTTCTGTTGCAGAGTATGTCTAGGTGGGTACCAGAATTTACTTATGCTACTGATCAGATAGTTGGTAAAACTGTCTTTCAAACACAGAATAGCATTTTACTGGGATACAGGACAAAGCGGAAGTGTACTGATCTTGACTTGAAAATCTGCAGGCCTAATACGCGGACTTTTAAAAAAATACTGTTTCCTCGACGTGGCTGCCAGAACACAAATGATATTGAGAGAGCAGTTTTTCAGCCGCCATTTATTAATTCAGCTCAGGTAGCACTGGTTGCTAACCATCTGTATGATGATCCGTTAGTGACATGTTTGATCTCCGACATGTGTTAGACACAGTTAATCCTGCAAATAGGTCTGTCCTTTTGGAGTCCTCAACTACCATCAGATGCATTGTCTGCTGAGGAAAGATAATATTAATAACATAGCAGGGGACGCTAGGCACTGCAGTTCAAATATTTTTAATGTGAAACACATCGGACAGATGTATCTATAAGGGAAAAGACAGAAGTTATCATGTCTTGGAAATCAAGAGAGATAGTTGAAGAGATAACTGTTCCAGCCTTAGTGGATTTCAGGTGGACTTCCATCATATCATAAGATTAGCAAATAGTCTTCAAAAATTCTTGTAAGGTCTTGAATTGCGATGCATTATCATCTCTAGGAAAAGCATGGAAAAGAATAAAGGTACTTTTTTCTGGCTAGAACTTAAAATCATTGGAGTGAAAGGAGGAAATACTGCCACAGATCTTCTCAAATGAGCCTCTGATTAGATGAGTGCTTTTTTGGTGCAAAGAAATTGTCATTTATTTAGAACTGTCCAAATAAATTAGAGGAATTTGTTTGTACCTGACAGAGTAAGATGAGAACCAGGAATATGTATACTGTGCATATTGTAACAAGTTATTGGAAATTATTATAGCCGGTGTTACTGATGTCAAAAGAAGCTAAAGGTTTGTAATGCAAATTTGAGACAGATAGCTTTCTGTCATCCTAAAACCAGATGTAAAGTTTTATTGAACAAAGTGTAGTACTGATGGTGAACTTCTCAGAGGCAATCCCTCATAACATACGAGAGCATTATGGGCACCGTGCTGAGACCACAGAACGTGTTAGAAGTAGGAGGATTAGATTAAGCTGACATATATACTTAGTAAGATGCTGTTAAGCCTTTAGAAGTCTTTAACATAAATTTGACTATTTCTTTCTCATTCTCATTTAAATATGCATTAATATAAACGTGTCAGGACGATTTGCTATACCATCCAGTTGACTAGATTATACTTCAGTATAGGAAAGATGAGTGTTCATAAGTCATCCCATTATGATTTCACAAGCCTTGTTCACAGGATGTATGCAAAATATTTTTGAATATTTATTTGGGAGTTGAAAAGGTCCTGCATTCACCCGAACATCATATTACATAATCCTTTTTTAATACTATAGAAAAAATGAAGTGGGAATATAAAAAGGCAAAAGAGAACAGGAATAGAAAGACAGTCTGGTAGCAACATTAAAATGAATATATAATTAGTTTTAAATGTGGCTCTGCTCTGTAAATGCTTAGGACTAAAAGGCTCTTAGTACTTATGTGTTTATCAGGTTTCAATGATACCATAGTTTTTTAAAAACTCCTCATATGGGTCGAGTATAGTTCAACTGGACTGTAGAAAATCTTGCTTGAAATGGGACTATTTCTTCTGTTGAAAGAGAAGCCCTGGTGATTAAGCACTCAGTTAGGAGTCCTTGCACTGACATAGGGAGACCCCGACGCATATACAACATACTGCTTTTAAACTAAAGATTTTCCATGTGATAAGATTTAAAGTATTCCATTTATTAAAACACTGCATTATCCACACATTTTCCGAATGTTTTCCAAAACACACGGTTTCCAGTGCTGGTAGATACACATTATGTAGTCTAAATCTAAGAGAAGTGGAAGAAGATCAAGTAAAGATACCAAGATGCATTTTCTTAGTAACACGTGTCATCCATGTGCATTAGAGTTTAATATTCTTTAACTAATTCACTTTAAATTCACACTGGGAATTTATTTCAGCTTAACTTTCTTGATGGATATGCCCTTATACACTGGGAAACAATTTTCTATGGGGCAGCTGGAATCTCAACCTCCAAACATTTGTTCGCAGGCCTACGTGTTCTCACGTCAGTAATTGGTATTTACTCAGCAGTCATGGAGAACTACTCATGTGAGTAGAAACTAAACAGTCATTAAGAACTGTTTACTGAGTAACAATGAAGCAGGTACATACGTGTTGATGATTTTTAAATGGTGGCCCTTTTGAAATCAAGCTTTGCAATCGCTAACTAATGAAGTAGTTGTGACTAACATATAATTTGGTCAAACAAAAACATTTTTTAAATATCATGATGCTGTCTGAAATAGGCTGTAAAAGTTGAACTTGGTTTTCTACCAAATTCTATTAATTTAGGCTAAATGGAAAATTAGAGAATAGTCACCAACCTGAAAGAAGAGGAAATTTCCCTTTAAATTTCTTGGGTTTCCTGTTAAGAAAACAAAGAATTTGCCGAGTTCAAGCAGCAGAACCACACCGCTGCTGCTCCAAAAAAAAAAAGAAAAAAAAAAGGTTAAATTAGTACTAGGGGAAATTAATCAGATTATAATATACATAAGCAATTAGGAAATAGTGATATGATTCATGAGTGTGTTTGAAATGACATTTTAAAAGGGTAAAGTAGCTAAATTTGGTCTTGAGCCACAGAGGTGGCTTTGCAAAATTGCTACTGCTATCCAAACTATCCAGTCAAGAGATTTGATATATTAAATGATTGTTAGCATGCTGAAATGTAAAACTTTTAAGATAAATTTTCGAGGTTGTGTTGTTACTGTATAACTGCAAGTCACTGCATACGTATTTTTAGCAGAACATCTCACATAAAATTGTGGGGAAAGGATTTTTTTGTTTGCTGTCAAAGACATTGGGAAATTGTTTTAATAGTAGTGTTGCCTCTTGACTGAATTTGCATAGGAAAGTGTTTTATGCTTGTGAGGCAGCTTAAAATATATTAGATCCTACTTTAGGGCAGTGGCCTTCTGTCCTTTAGGATGGAAAATTTATTTTTTAAGAGCACAGATACTAGCTTGAGAAAAATTTAAGCACTCGGTGCCAAGGCCAGGTAGCAAAGTTAGAACTCGTCCTTATTCAAAGTGGACAGCATGTGACATCTAAAGATTATGGATTGCACAGTCATACATAAAAATCTTGGCTAAAACTTTAAATGGAAATAAATTCTTTAATTGCTTGACCCAAAACTGATCTAGAACATAGACCTTTTATCCTTGATGTAGAACACTGGCAATACATTGGTACAGTTGTTTTAAAGCTACAGTGTACAACTTCATATTTCTTTCAGAATTTCTGCCACTAAAATCCAAGATACGTTTATAGGTTACTCTATCCCTCCTATCATCTTTTCACATTATGTTGAAGTGATCCTGAGCTCTTCACCAAATTAATTATTTGTATGGACTTTTTAATTTTCCTGTTGAAGATTTACAAATAAGTGACCTGTAGGGCAGAGCAGACCTGTCAGAAGACAGACTTTTTATAGAGAAAGTCATAGATCATAAAGAAGAATGTCCTAAGTTTGCTAACATGTCGAAAACTGATTTGCTTTCCTCACGTAATCAGTTTGGAAGATGCTAGACATTTTTTATGGTGATCTAGGCAGTGGCTTTGCTGCTTGATGTTAGTAAGTTATCTCAATAAACATTGGAATTTGTTAAAAGCAGTAGGCTATAAGGTGAAAATATTAAGAGAAAAGATGTAAAGAAACTTATGGAATGAGAATCCAATCTATTCTGTAATGAGTCACAAGAGGTAATTTTGATAATTAGCTTTACAAGGAGTCTAAAGAAAATAACACTCTTCTGGAAAACTGGTATCTTCTAGACAGGTGTATGTATACATGGTTTTACATGGTCTAGCCATATATGCATAAGTCTATACATGTATAAAATGCATAACAAACATCCTACTGCAATGTCAGAATTAATTTTGAGAAACTTTGTTTAGGGCTTTGTTGACAGAGAACAACTATAAAAGCATCTTGTAACAATGACATCAGGCATGCAATCATTGCCAAATTTGGATCATCTGGTGTTTCACGTGTGAGGCATATATGATCTGTCTATCTATCCAGAAACCATTTGTGACAAACTCAGCTTTTAAGGACACATCCATCACAGACTGTGGTTTACAATTACATAGGAAGTTTTTCTCTGAGACTGTTTCAACAAGCCAACATTTTGGCATCAA
>VYZM01000327.1:176869-212198 GCA_013398915.1 Dromas ardeola | reverse complement strand
ATTAAACGCGACTGGACTGATAGTGGTGAATTGGGCATCACTCAGAATTTAAACCTAGCCGCACCTAGCCTCCCACCTCGGTGAGGAGTGTTAGAACGCAAAGGGGTTTATTTTCTGCCAAAACCGTTTTCCCCCTTTCACGCAACACCAAGTCACTGAGATACAAACACATTTGAATTAAAACATGCAGTTTCCTTAGGTTTCAAGTCTTTTTGAACGTATTCAACTCAGTAACGTATTCTGCAACATTTATAACAGTGGTTCATGCTTTAATAGAATACACAACAAATGCACATTTTGGCTCCGGGGCTTCAAATATCTTCATAGACAAGGAGACAGCACAGTAGTGTCTGTGCCACATCCTGATCAGGTGGGGTTGCTCTGATGATGCTTCCCAAGATAAGCAGGAGGTGGGCAACCTCACGCTCCAATGGCAGGAGCCAACTGCCAAGCAGCCGGAGGTCCCTGTGTCCGCTTGGTGCATCTGTCTGGCTTTGAGTGCTGGAGCCAGCCCTTCTGGGGACCAGAGCATGAGTGTGTGTCCCAGGCAAGGCGGGGACCAGAGCATGAGTGTATGTCCCAGGCAAGGCGGGGACCAGAGCATGAGTGTATGTCCCAGGCAAGGCGGGGCACAGGCGGGGAGGGTGATGCTGCGCAGTCCCTTAGTGGGGCAAGGAGCATCTCCCACAGGTGGACCTCCTGCCTGCCCCCATTGGCCCCAGCAGCTCACAGTGCTTCCCAGCTAAGTCAGGGGCATGAGGTGCATCCACGCCTGCTCTCCTTCCAGTGCAGCCCACCAGAGAGAACCCCACTCCCTTTGCAGCTGCATCGCACCCTGCAGCACTGGGGCACAGGGAACTGGGCACTCACAACTGCTGTCTTAGAAGAAAGGTCCATCTTAAGAGGTTCTTAACAAGGAAGCTGACTCTAAGCAATCAAATACTTTATTCAGCCTTTAACAATAGAAGTGGAAGTTAAAAGGGTCACAATAAAAAACGCAACTGTTGTCGCTCATGTTGTAAAACCAAACAGAACTACTGCAGTAAGTACTTCTAGAAATGGAGGTATATCCTCAGAGTTTTTTTATTTTCTAATTATTTGATTACTTATTATTTATTTGCTTGTTTATGTGCTTCATTTTGAGACAACTAGACCATTTCCGTGTTTATAGATAGTCTGAATTAACACATAAGGAACTAGTTCTGAAAATAACATTGGTTTTATTTCTAATTCACAGGCTTTCTTTTTTCACTATGGATTGTATCACTTGTGAGTTTAAGTTCATTGACAACTTGCAGAAATATAACAAACATGGCGGGGGGGTGTGTGTGGAAACAAACCAAAAAAAACCACAAACAAACCCATACAATTAAGACTTCAACTATGCAAAGTCAGAAATAGAAACAAAGGTCATAATATTTCATGTATGAACTTGATGCACTTCAACTGGCAAAGCCTTCCAACAAAGACAAATATGAAGTGCACTAGGAACTATACATAAAGAGTTCACCGTGACTTCCATTTCTCTCATTGGTGGCGGGGGGGTGTGTGTGGAAACAAATATTTTCTTATGAGTAATACACAGAGAGCTTTGACAATATCTTTCATACACTTTGTATCAGCAATGTTAAAATCACAGAATCATAGCATGGTTTGGGTTGGAATGGACCTTAAAGATCATCTAGTTTCAGCCCCCCTGCTGTAGGCAGGGACACCTGAGGATTCACCAGCGGCAGGGCAAAATAGCCCATTTCTTCCTACTGCTGTCTAGAAAAGGTTGAATTTTTTCAGGGATTTAGCCACTTTACATGCATACCCATAACATCCTATGTTACATATGAACTACTTTCACTCTATTACTAAATATAATGGGCTACAGGAAATTTTTGAGTTGATTATTGCAGAACAATAGTTTTAATTATGGATGATTTTTGAGTATGAAAACCAAATATTTCAAATATATTCAGTAGCTCAGACTCTCCAAAGGTCTTTCAAAAGTAAGAAATGTGACTGAATAAAAAATACTTCTAAGTTTTCTTTTAATTATACGGAAAAAAATATGTCATTTTTGGTTTCATAGTCCTCATTAAATGCTATATTCACATCTTAATGTCTAGAAAATTTTTGTATGCAACTTCCAATTCAGCTAATTAGTACCATGACCTACTGGAGAGTTATAATTTAAGAAAAGAATGAAGAGAGAAGTTAACCTACCTCAAAGAAAAAAAAAAAGTAGTATTCATATGTTACTACAAGGCTATAATAATAATCGTAATTAATAATATCTTCCCGAGAGAGAGGGTGTGATATAAAATCTCTGTGCTGGACAAACCAAGTCCAAACAGAACAGTCTCACTATCTTCTTTCCCCTCTCCTTCCAACCACATGTGCTGCTTCTGGCCCAGTAAACCAGAGACCATCCAACCAGGATGAGCTCCATTATATGGAGCCAGTGGCGTCCCTCAGACCAAATTCTGCTTCCTACAAGCACAGGAGTCAATAACTTCTGTAAGGAACAAAGTTAGTGTAAGGAACAAAGTTAGTGTAAGGAACAAAGCCTAAATGCTGTGTAAGCATTTGAACTTCGGATAACACTGATTTTGCCTCGTGGAAAGCTGAGTCTGATGGCTAGCTGCTAGAATATGAATGGATTTTTATTCCCCAGACCAATAACTAGCACCCAGTGCAAGTGAGATAACAAGAAAAAGTACAAAGTACTTTGGTTAACAGTTTGAACAGCCAAGTCTCTGGAGAGAGAGCATAGAAAAAGGCATTTTGAAATTCTACTAGAAATCTTCATTGTTTCTCTGCTGAGGGTTTTCAAAGTACTCATAAGGAAAAAAAAAAAAGCTTTCAGCAGTCACAACTGTGTAGTGCTTGATAATGTTTTGTACAACGTTTTGTATTGTGAAATACAAATTCCATTTGAGGTACTTTGAAAATTTCCTGGTACAGACTTATTTTATTCAATAATCCTGGTGAGTTTCAAATGCTGAAATGAGAACTTATTCATTCTGCTTGTGGGTTAAACTAGACTGTAACACTTCAGAACAATGTGGTTTATTTTTATGGACACTTTTACACACCGAAAAATCACTAAACTATTCACAACTAATGACTGCAAATACAGCTGAAGTATACAGGCAGTGTATACATATAAATAGGTAAGGAGTAATAATTGTAAAAAGCCGTAAAAGCACATATATAGTTGAAATGCTATTTTATGTACAAATATGCTTCTTCTGTCTTTATGTGTAAGCATGGATTTCCCTTTCTAATTTGGCTTGTGATATTAACATTATTAGAACTGCTTATTTGTGTATGGCAGACAAGTAACAATCTGACTTCTCTCTGTGATTAATACTGGCTATTTACTCAATCTTTTATAAGTCTTTTCTTCTTTATTTTATGTTTCTTGCCACTCCTTCTGCAAAAACATGGCACTAAATAAACAGCAAAATTGTCAAACGCATTGAACGTTAGAAGACAATTCAGGTAGCAAGCAAAATACTGTTATTTTGAATTCAGGTAATGACTCAGAATTTAGAAGTAAATAATCTGTCTATATAAAATATATATCAAATGGAACAAATTTTATCCACATTAAATTTGGGATACTTTACTTTTTTCATAAGTTTATCATCTACTTCTTTTCCACTAGAGCTTTGAGTCAATAACCCTTGTAAGTACCATGCTCTGGATTTCCAAAGATCTGTATCCACCTATTAACCAGTACTGTCTCCCAAGAATATCAGTTCAGGCTAATGTGGCTACAATTGGTCAGATAAGTAAGGGCTTCAAACGCAGAAATGGTTACTGAAGGTAGCAAGAGAGGTATGACTTTATCAAATGCGATAAGTTTAAAAGTAATTTTAAAATGAGACCTATGAGACTAAAAAGAAAATTTCCTGTGGTTCTAAAATTCAAAAAAGTCTCAAGAGCATGAAAAGAATAAGTGCAAATAAAGTAATTCAGATTTAAACGTGATTGTTACTTTTTAATTATTTTGTAACTCTAATAGAAATGTTATTTATCCACCACAATCTTAATTGTTGTATTGGACTCAGTTTTCTTTTACATTCAGGCTTTTGTCAATACTTTAATAGCATAAAATTTTCATATAAGAGAAAGTCAAGTTAATTTTATCTAGCAAGTTGTTATTCATGCAAATCCCTATGACCGCAGACTGATCACCTCTGGACGAGTGGTTAAGCGATAGAGTCATCTGGACTTGTTAAACATTCGCAATAATTTTTAAATTTTCCTGTCATAAGAAATAGATGTGGTAGTTCTGACATTGTTTCCTTTAAATCAATAGCAGGGAGCAAGATAGATCTACAGAGATCAGTCAGAGACAGCTGAGAAAGCTGCAAGTATAACATCATTTCAGTTATTTGAATACAAAGGTTCCTTCTCAGTATCCTGAGAAGCAACATTTTTTGTGATTCCTTACCACTGTCACATGATAAGAGCCTTCCTTCATTTTTGGTAGTTTCTGGAAACTTTCTTGTATAAAGAACTTGCTTGTTGCCTTTACAGGTGTCTCCTCATGACCCAGAAATGGAAGAAAGATCGATTTGTCTTCTCAGCTCTGCCTTTTCTCTGTAGTAATGCCAATGCACATCCAGAGTTCTTCCAACAGCTATTTTATTTTTTTTCTTTATGTATTTGCTGCTAGATCATCCCTTACAGTCGAAGTGTCTGCGTGTTTTAACATCTTCTTTTATTCTTCTCTTTTGTAGATCCATCAGTTTTGCTTTTTTTTTTTTCCCCCTGGTGCTTTCTTGAGTTCTTTTTTCAAGCAAACCTTTTTCAATCAGCAACAGCTTAAAAATGTTTCTGCTTTGTTGCAGCCTCTTCCAGCTTCTTCACTTTGTTTTTTAATTTCTTCTCCATAGCATCCCTATTTTTCTTTCTTCTTTCATGCATGCAGTGCTGCTGGTACAATTTGAGAGACTTACCTATCTCTTCCTGATCTGCTTTTGAGGAAAACACTTTTGACAGGTTGAAAGATGTCTTTCAATTCAAGTAGGTAATGTGATCAGCTTCCTCTAACTTTGAAACATCATTTCCTGCAGCCATGATCTGCCCAACTTGGGATTCTTTTATTCTGGCTTATCCATCACCATTGTACATCACAGATGATTTTTTTTTCACCTAGATTGGGTTTGAATTTTATTGTCTGAAGTATCAGTGTGTTCAGAATATATTTCATACCTAGTTTAGAATGTCTTTTAAAATGTCACATTAACCAAATATACTATAGCTTGAAAATATAGTCATTAATTTGTCTGCAAGAGTTTTAGGATTTATTCCCAGCTCTTAAGACTTGGCACACAGGAAAACATGATGGGTCCACATATGGTATGCACCTGGTTTACTCACAGTGTTTGACCAGTCCTGTAATATTGTGAAGATACCTTTCTAGTTTGTTTGAGTTAGACACGGACTCACTGCAAACTCTTCCTCGGACCTGGTCAAAGGAAGACAAGGCAGAGTTTGGATATCACATCATGCCTGATGTGATAAAAGTTAGAGCTACTAGTAGTGTGTAAATAAGACAGTGTCTTATGTAACTTTTATCCTGACATGCAGACTATTTTCAAGGAAAATGGGTCAGTCGTGACACCATTCAAACCTTTTTCCAAGGTATCTTATCTTTTCTAGGTGACCCTCATGATATTACAGCTTCATAACCTGATTAATTTTTGCCGTAAGAAAAATGGAGGTGTGACATGATACAGGAGAAGGTTTCTAATATGGTAATGCAGATAGCAGAAAAACACACAGAGTTAGCATAAACTGAAAAATCTAACTGCCTGCTGGAAGCAGAAGGACAAGCATGCTTACTTTTAATTGCATTTACGCATATGTGTACATATACATTTTCATGCATATCTTATATACATGTCAGTCCTGTTCCACAGTGTCTGCCCAGTTCTGCAGTTCTTTCACCCCTGTCCCAGGAAAGCCTTCAAAGATATCTTCCTACACATGTAGGTTTGTATATTGAGATCAGAATACGAGGACCCATCCATTTCAGATCTCAAAGCTATCAATTTTCTCACCTATCATTGCTTAGATAACCACTTACCGTTCAGGTGTCAGGATCTCTCTGGTTTCCTGAAAAGAGAGAGAGAGAGGCTTACCTTCCGAAACGACACCTGTGGCACAATTCATTTTTCTGATGGATAATATTAAGAAGAGAGCACTAACTGAATGTACTCTGACATGAAAAAATTTTAGGCGTAATTGGGTCACAGAATCAACAAGAACTTAGCGTATAGAAAGAAAACATGTTGCAAACCTTGCATAAGACAAATGAACATAAAAAGTATCATTCTCTAAGGGATTCTGTTAATTGAATACATTTAAAATTTTCAGAGGCAGTTAAAGCTGACACCTGCTGTTTTATAGACTGACGTGGTTAGAAGCTATCTAGCTCTTTCCAGTAAGCTGAAGAAGCAAAACATCTAATTAAAACCAAAGCTGTAAAGGCGTTTAGTCAAATTGTTTAAAGTGTTCTTTTTTAAGACGTAAAATTGGCTGGGTTTTGTTGGCACAGATAGTTTATCAAAGCTAACGAGTAAAATTGTGGAAGCCCAACAAAACTTGAATGTTTGAACAGACAAAGATTCTGTGGAGCTTCACTTTTTGAAAAGCCTAAAAATGGATTAATACAGCACTTAGATTAACCTCAAAAGAGAAATAGCTGTACCCTATCTACTAGTACAAGATTTAGGTCTAAGGCATAGTTATGGCTCAGAGGCTGAAAATGTGCCAATTGTTAACAAATCTTGTGAGTTTATAATACTTTTCTGAAAAATACTAATTTTTTACTTTTTGACATTTCACATAATGTTGCTGGACTTGGTATGTGAAATGTAAAAAGCTAGTGCTTGCAATATCTAAAAGTAACAGCAATGTTGGTATACCGGAACATTCTTTGATTCCTTTATGCTGAAAAAAGGATGGCATTTCTTGAGAACTACCATGATTTGCCTGATGTAGTAGCTCAATCTATTATTAGTAGTATTTTCATAGCATCTTCAGCCCAAATTGCATTATACAGTAAGAGAAGTGTGAGAAAAGTGGCAGTTTCCTCCTCCAAGGAGTTATCATTTAAGGGTCCTATTCAGCACTTCTTACTGTAGCATATCACACACTGACTTCAGAGGGGGCTTTGCCAAAGGAGGGAGTGAATAAGGAGTGCTGAATAGGACTCTACAAAGGCACAGCAGGTACAGCTGGTGCAATTCCACACAGACAAAGCATTGTACAATACAATGTAGACAGTTAAAGCAGTGCATTATGTATCATTATGAAAACCATCCATTTTACATATAATTTATAATATGAAAGTAGTTATCCTCCCTCCAAGTTTTGCTCCATTTTTTGAGAGTTTTATCAAACTATTATTGCATGATAAAGACCACTTAATATGGAAATACTATGATAAAACTTTAAATTCAGTTGATGAAACAAACAAGCAACAGATCAACTTTTCCTCTTAAAAAAGTAAGAGGTCTCTGATTTGTTGATGTTGATAGAGATTTCTCTTTAGTATGGGACCAAAGATTTTTAAAGAAATCATTATTATTTCTCATTAAAGTCCAAAATCTATTATTCATAAATTTCAAGGTGCCACACATGCATTAATGAAGGAAGCCTTACAGCATTACAGTGAGGACGCTATTGTTCTCTTTGTAAAGCCAGGAAAATCGAGATGGAAAGGCAACGTTACTTAAAGTGCTATACTTTTACTGATTATGGTATTTTAAGAGCCCAGATAGATGCTTGGAAGGACTGAACTGTATGACTATTAGGCTTGCCTGAAATGTTAGATTGAGACCTTCAGATGGATTACAGTGGCCTGAGAAGTTACCATGTCGGCAAAACAGAGTGTGCCCCTACCCATGGCAAACACAAGATAAAGCAGTTTAACCTAACCTTGTTTGCGTTCATGTTGGTAGTGGTCCTGTGTTCTTAATCACAGCAGCAGCATTAAGTATATCGTTATACTTAGAAATAAAAACACTTGGGTTCACGTCCTGGGAGGTATATGAAGGCAGAGCTTTACGTGCTTCAATTTACTGGAGAGTGGAGACTAGAAGGCCTTGGCAACAATGAACAACATCAAGTGCACTGCAAGGTACAACAATACCTTTAAAATTCTGCTTCAGAGTGAATTTCTGGTCTCCATAAGTGCCCCCTTAAAAACAAACGGGGACATAGCTGTTTTATTAACTTTGCAGACGACAGAGGGATAAGAGGTATCATTTGCTGCTACATCATTTTTTAGCAAGACCTAAATTCCTCAATTGATTAAGAGAAATACATAAACTATAGTACTGAGAAAAAGATCAGGAGGTTTCTGAGTTTAAGCATTACTCCCATAAACCTTATTCTGACCCTGTATGTTCCTGAGACAATTTTGGTTTAAGAATTGGGTATTCTGGGTTGGATATCACAATGCAGTAACTGCTGAGCATAAATGAAATTAATCTGAACATAGCAGCAGAAAATAAATTTATTCTCTGTACTTCTTTCAGATTTCCCAAAATAATGTGGCAAATAATATTATTGCATTAAAAGATGAGCTAGGAGCCACCTGAAGAAGCAGATTACAGTATTGACTTGTATCACCAGGGGTGGATCTGCTGCAGACGAGTACCAGAGAACTGGAGATTCCAGCTCGTTGATAAACAAGAGATGCACCCAGGATGACCTTGTTGCAATTCTATACGAAATTTTAATTTAATGTTAGTCATTAAGTCTGAGTGCAACTTCTTAGCCTCCAAACTTCATTGTTCAAACAAACATAATTTACACAAACATAGCATAGGAAACTGCATTCACCACATTTGCAGTATAAACACTATGTCAAACCAAAGAAAATGAGACAAATATGATTATTTTGTGATTTTTTTTTCTTCACGTTTCGCTGTCTGCCCACATGTGAGTCATATATTTTGCATAACCACAAAATAATTTTCACTGTTTTCAGTGATGCCTCTTTGTGGAGTTCTGGAAGGAAACCTTACTTAAAACATGCATTTGTTCCTTGTGGTTTATTTTCTCAGTCTATATATAGAGCAAATTCTGAAATTCACAGAACTGTCTACTTTCTGAAAAAGAGCACAAGACCCTACCTTGTTCAGTTTAATAATTTCTTGTGTGGCTTTCAGATGTTTCACCAAAAAAGCTGTGTAGAAACTTTAAAAGAATAATCAGTACCGTCCCAGCACCTCATCTGCTTCATTTTTAATGTCCTTTTTTCTTTAGGGTTTCAGAGGAGGATGACACAGGACACCATAAAACCAGGCATGTGCCCACTGGAGTGGCTACTGCTAATGGCGTGTTAGTAGGGAGATAAGACTACTTGCTTCTCCCTTCTTGCCACAGTAGGAGCACTAAAATAGCGAACCAGACCAAAGTGGCTCGTCACGTCGAAAGTCCTTCAGAGACTACCAGGAAATTAAGAGTTTGTGCTAGGGCATGGGTGCCTGTCACCTGGAATTGACACTGAGATTACACACATGTGATTTATGGCCCAGACCAAGTTTCTGAGGCTTAGCAAGTTACAGCACGTTAGCTCACACATGTATGTGTTCATTTATAGCATGCTGCCAGTTCAGCCTTGCATACAATATAGGCTATAGGCTTTAAGTTGAGTCATTTTACCTTTGAACCGGCTAGGAATGTACAGACAGACAAGTGCTGAAGTTCAGCTGATGTTTGGTAATTTGATCATGTCTCTGAGTCTCTAGGAAGCCAGTGGAGCCTGGGTATGAACTGCCATCCCAGAGTGGAATGGCTCCACAGTCCACTGTGTGATCGTTGAAGAACTTGTTCTTTTCCTATCAAAAATGTTCAAAATCCAACCTGCCAAAACATACACAGGGCCTTGGTTCAGCTGGGAGAAAAGCAATACCTAATTTAAAACTGCTTTCTTGGTTAGAAACTATTTTTCCAATCACCACTTGTCAAGCAACTAGTTAAAAAAGCAAAAATGTGTTTCATACACTATCTCCAATCTGAGGTAGTGATGGTGAACAGAAAGACATTAAAGACATGAAAATTAACAAGCAGAGAACATAAATGATAGAGTAAGGATTTCAGACCAGTATGAATACCCCATTATTTTGCAAATTAAAAACTGTAAAAACTTAAGGAAAGATGCATATAATCATGAACCAGTGAAGTCTGCATTCAGTTTTTAAAGCTGTTCACCCAGTGCACTGATTTTTATTCCACACACAAAATGAAGACTATACACGCACATACGTATGTAGCTTTGAAACTGCTACTGAGATAGCTACTTTCAGGAGATACGGATTCTCAGTGGTACATTACTGCAGCAGGGACTTGAACTAGAGCCCTTGCATCACTCGCTACACATGCACACCAGAAAGCAGCAGCTAAGTGGCCTCAGCAGGAGGGCACTTTCTGCTTGTACAGCCCTGGGACTCCAGCCAGGGAATGGCAAAGCTGCACAGAAGTGTACATACTGCACCCAGGAAAAAACATCTGCATCTAACATTTATCTTGTTTAAAAAATAAATCAGATTTCCTAATTTAATAACAATATTTGAGTTAGATTAGGGCAGCAATAACTATTTCTTACTTCATTAGTTAAATCCTAACTATAATTAGGGAGTACTTCTTTCTGACTTGTTCCTATGGGATTTTAGGAGAAGGGAAGTGCCAAAAGAATATTTATGGTCTGGGTTGAGGTGAAGATCATAATTTGCTAAACATTGATCAAAATAAATTTCAGCAAGTGCTACAACACTTAACAAAAGATAACTGATGGTCTGGCACACAGTGTTCATGTCTTTTGAGTATTAAATGTCTAAAGTATACAAAAAAGATTATAAAAATATAATAATAATAATTTCTAAGCCAAAGCTTAAAACAAAAATCCATCAAGCCCATTAAATTTTAAACTTGACACTACTAAATTGCTTTAATGCCTTCAATAGCACACAGTTAGAAGCATAATGATGTATTTGGTGAGTGTTTCTTA
This sequence comes from Dromas ardeola, assembly GCA_013398915.1. Taxonomy (NCBI): domain Eukaryota; kingdom Metazoa; phylum Chordata; class Aves; order Charadriiformes; family Dromadidae; genus Dromas; species Dromas ardeola. Next base: position 201,169 of record VYZM01000327.1, on the reverse strand, counting down.
CTTTTTGACATAAATTACTTTATTTGATTTTTTTTTTTCTTTTTAGCTGGTAAGAGGAAAGACATTATGCATGGTAAGCACCATTACATAGCTGGATCAAAAGTACCCAAACATGAATTTGAGCAAATGTGCTTAATCTAAAAGAATGTAATTGTATTTTTATCATCACTTCATGTGTCATCATTAATGGGCATCTTCTGAAGATGGTCTGACTAAACCGCGGTGCCACTGGAGGATGAAAATGACTGCTGAATGCCACAGTAAATACTCATTCTGTGTTCTTGGTCAGTGCAGCACTAGGTTTCTTGGGAAATTAACACAGGGTTTTACATCAGTCAAAAAAACCCAGATATCTATATTTCTAAAGACTATCAGTTAACACAGGACTTTATAGCCACCTTAAAATAAAGCAAAATCACACCTCTTCAGCTAATAAACAAAGCTAAACTTCCAAGGAAAGGTGTTGGGGGGGTGGGGTGGGGGGTGGTGTTAGTTTTATTTGTTTGCTGTTTTTTCTTCCCTGTGATACATATGTAATGATGTTTTCTTAGTGTATTTCCCTAAAAATATCCCCAGGGCAGAAATGTTTAGGAGTTTAAAGAAACATAAGACCCTAAGGGGTCCTCACTTCAGTTAGAGATTTCCTACTTGGCATTCAGTGAAAAAACTCTATGTTCTTTAGAGCCTCTTACAATTCCCTATTCCTACAGAAAATTCAGAGTTGCTGTATGCCTGCAGTGTGGTAGATTCCCTGGGATCATGGTTTGGCCACTGTATGAGTGGATGGAAATGTAACAAGTCTATACAACCCACACACAGAGAAATGGAGGAAACCACAAAGTGTATTGCATGGATGCATTTATTGTGGGGTGAGTTTTCCATTGGGTGTTTTCTTGCCACGGTGGATGAGCTTTTTTTCATCCTCCTGCGTTCCTTCACCACAATTCTGGGGACATCAGCTCTGAGTACTAATGTTGATGTTTTGCTACCTATTGTTGTGACCTTTAACACTGAGAAAAATGGTGTGTATAGCATGGTAAGGACATGCAGCTAGCTACATAGAAATGAGTGTCAACGGAAAAAAAAAAGAAAGAACAACAAACTCAGCAACTGGGAACAAGTCAACAAGAAGTCATGGTCAACTGCAAAATCCCTTCAAGGCTTTTCATCAGCCTAGACAGGCCATCAATGAGGAGAGGACTGGAAGTGCAGGGGAGTCCTTGGGCACACTGTGAACTGGGGAAAGAGACATGAAAGGGGCATCAAGGCTGTGTTGTCTTAAGATGCAACAGAGGCTGAAAAGTGGTAATGACACCATTACTCCTCCATTTCTCTTCCTATAAAATATGGTGGTTTCTTATACAATGTATTCTTTCCACTTTTGCCCTATATTTTTAAAAAAAGGCCTCAAATAATATCTAAATTGTGCTTCTGACAGAACTGGATCACATCTGACATTGCTCCTCTCCTGGTTGTCCAGAGTAAGGACTTCTGTTGAGGATTGTGACTTACATCTGGCATGGGTACACAGCTTTCCTCCACAGGAAATCCAGGCCTCAAGGTGGGTGCTGTATGCCACAGGCTCATCCAGGCATGGGCCTGGAGATCTCTTCTATGTGCACTGCTAAAAAATGGCATTAGCATCCAAACAGATGTTGATAGGTTGCTGAACTCTAATGCTTCTGGAATCTGAGGAATTATAGAATCATCATACACTCATAGAATGGTTTGGGTTGTAAGGGACCTTAAAGATCACCTAGTTACAAACTCCCTGCCATGTCCAGGGACACGTTCCACTAGACCAGGTTACTCAAAGCCACATCCAACATGGCCTTAAACTCTTCTAGGGATGGCGCTTCCACAACTTCCATGGGCAACCTGTTCTAGTGTCTCACCACCCTCAGAGTAAAGAATTGCTAAGAGCCCTCCTCGCTACCCTGAGGATCTTGAACTCAGCCATCTCATGGTCAGTAAGGAAAAGGTCTTTGTCTCCTAAATCATCCTCAGAAAGAGAGAATACAGAAAATCACTTAGATAGAGTTTAAGCACATTATTTATACTGTAGGGAGCACAGAAGGAAGCTGTATAACCTTTATAAAACCTACACATAATCTGTCCCAGTGTGAAAAGATGATACATAAAAACATTCTAAAGTGATTACTTTAAACAGTCTTTGGTAACTCTGTGGATGCATAATTATTGCAAATCTAATGCAAGTCCACATGTAATTTGTTCTCTTCCAATGAATCCTAGAAGTTCCATGTTTCCTCCTGCTTTTCCCGGTTTTCAGAGGAAGCTCCACACTCCTGTGCAACTCAAAATGTGTTTATCCCTATCAGCCCCACACTCACCCTTCACACACGGAGTTTTATGCATCTCCACTGCCCCCACAACAGTCCTCCCATGACAAGAAAATTACTTTCTTCCTTTCCTCCCACCTCTTTCTCAAGCCCACATTATGTGCCTCTTCTACAGGTTCTTGAGATCCTTCCTAGCTACCCTCTGTACTAGGGTTTCTCATCATTCCACTAGCCATTGCCATGCCTAAAGCTCTGTGACAATCTTAATATGCACACATTTCCCCTGAAAAAGACCTCTCTGTGCTCATTCTCCCTTCTTCTTCCAGAACAGCTATGCAACAACCCTTCTTTACCAGCCACTTGGTCTGTGAGCCTGTCCATGTGCCAACCTGTTAAAGTCTGTTTGGAGGATGCAGAGAGGATTGGCAAAGCATGCAAGGATAATGGTTATCCCTTACCTGTTCTGCACACAGCTACAAAGGTGCTTGAAAATATTACGTTCAATAGATAAAGACTCTCTGCCATTTCATTTTTTTTCTTTTTCTTCTGGGTTTAGAGATTTTCTTTAAATTAATTGATACATTGAACACTCCTTAAAACTGATTAGATGTGATGTTCCAAAACTAATGCCATGTTACACATGTACAGACAAAGCAGAAAGTCTTCTGAGTTGAGCACAGGACCTCAGCGAGCTCAGATAATTAAACTTTCAATGACTGAAATGTACTCCAGCAGCAATAAGCCACACTGGATGTGTTTGCTTGGGTACTGACACAGTTCTTGGGTGATTGAAGACACTCAACCCCTGACCTCAAAGTGCAGCTTAAACAGGCACCAGTAAGCCCTGTGGTAGCTCATTGCTCAATTGCCACTTGTCTCCGATACCTGCTACGTAAGTATGTCCCCATAGATATCAGGAATATTTCCTCCTTAGCTAAGAGAACATAACCGTCACCAAAGAGGGGTGATACATGGGCTTGTACTCTGGGATGTTTCTTGGAAATGTCTTCTGCAAAGGCTGAGTTCATTTGAGTTTTGAAGCTGCTCAAAGGCATAAGCTCTGGGTCCTTATGTGCATGCATACGCTGTGTGTGATTCAGGGTTCCTTTACTGGAACTTGTAGAAATGGTGCAACTGTCTTTACTTTTCTTTGAATGGCTGAGGCAAAAATTAATGCAGTTGTTGCTAAAGTGTTTTTGAGGGGGGGAAATCAACAAAACCATGAAATTGTCAAAAACAACCCTCTTCCCCTTTCTTTGGTTGGCAGAAAGTGTTTTTTTGAGGGTAATGTGAAGGACAAGGGCTGGTAGGGAGGAAAGACACTAAAAAGCTGGTTTTGGGATGTATAAGAAGGCATCCAGGATGGGTAAAAGGCCCTACAGCCAAGTTCAACAGCCTACAGTTTCATGGGGAAGAAGAAAGTAAGCAACCAAGCAGGCTATGCAGCCGGTCTGGGAACCCTCTGGAGTTCTGAAGGTTCAAACACATATGCGAAATGGGAAAAAGTCTGAAAGTCAGGGGATTTCAGTCAGGTGTGAGTTTATCCCAGTGACTGGAAAGGACCCATCAGCACAAGCAGGGTGTTGAGGATTTGCTCCTGTATGAGTTACAGCATGTAATGCATAGTCACAAGGCTCTTAGCCATGAGCCCCGCTGTCCTTCTGTGCCAGAATCCTCCTGCTCAAATACAGAGCCATTAACTGTAAAACAAAACCTGCTGCCCTCTCCTTAGCAAATAGACTTGGTTTCCTTTGCCATTGCAGCTATGACCAGCTCTTCAAAGAATGCCTCATGCAGACTCTCGTATTCAGTGCAGGGTCATGAGGCCTGTCGCTGTGTTTTGAGAGAAAGACGAGGACACAGCACTGAAATATTGGTCATTTAGGGAGTGAGTTTTGAAGTGAACTGAAGATGAGTTAGAAATCCCACTTTACACACTGTAAGCTCCAACCCCTGTATTGGAGTTAAAATCCTATATATTACCTGTGAAGATTTATCCATAACACAAAGCCAGAGCCCCAGGCCTGGTCTCCACTAAAAAGAGGTTGTTATATGAATTATACTAGAAAATTCTTTGAATGGAGAGGTACTTTGTATAATCAAAAGATTCCTTTTTAACAGTTACTTCTATACCAGCTTCCAAAAAGAATAAGAGGTAATATTGCAAGGAAAACATCACAGCTGTGTCAGTTAGGGAAATTATATTTTTTTTTTCACACTCTGTCAGAGTTGTGTCAGTAGCACTTTTAAGTTTAGATTGGCACCAAAAGAGGCAAAGCCCTATGTCAGAGTTTGAGAATTGTCAGCGCTAGTACCCCACCTCTGAAAGCCCCTGTTTTTTTCCCATAATAAAGGACTGGAAACTAAAAAGTCTGCTGCAGAGGTTTAGAACCACCTTTCACTTAAACTGTGATATCTCTCTTCTCACTGAATCTAATTTGTGAAAAACATTTTTTAAGTGCTAAGAACTAGTTAGGTTTGAGGATGTGGCAGACTTCAACTTTAAAAAGAATTGAACAAAGCAGGAGACCTTGCTTACTTAGGTTTAGATTAAAGCTAAAATGCACCTGATGTGTGGTTGTACAAAATAAAAGTTACATTAGTTTTAACGTAAATTTTAAGCTTACTAATTTGTTAGTTATTGATAACATTCAGCTTGAAATACATGCTATAAATTGTCTGGTAAAAAGAAATTCATATTGCTTGCCATTTGCAAATGAACACTTAGTCTTTAAGAATGTTGCTGAATTTCAATATGTATGAGATATTCTGCTGTTTTTATTGGAAAAGCTTTCAAAGAATGGCTTACAATGGAAGGCAAAATGTTTGATCTTTCATATGAAAGCTCAGTTACTGCTACAACTGTGGTCTTTTAAAACATGACTGAAAACAGACCTGGTTTAATATAATCACGTTTATTAATACTTATTACTTATGTAGCATTTTGTATGCAAGGATTTGGCATATTTTATAAATACCAGTTAAACTTCACAACCAGGCTGCAATGCATGCAATACTGTGTCACTAAGCCCATTCTCTACAGGGATAAACCGAGATCCCTAGCCTACATCTATTCTGTGGGCTCAATCACTGAGACATGATCGTTCATACAATTAAATTGCTAGCACAGTCCCTGGAATCATTTTTGGCCTCATCTCTTTTCCAGATAATGCCAGGGCAAAGGACCATTTCAAATAGGTCATTTGGACATAGTCACCCATTTCTGGGGACAAGAGAGACTGACTGTATGGATTTAAGCTCTAAGTCCTGCTGTCTGAGAATGATCTCTGGCCAAGTCCATTTACTAACACAGATGTAACCATAATGTTTCTAGCACACAGCACAATGTCATTCGTGGATTCCTGATCTAATCTGGGTTCTGCAAGCAGCACAGCTCAAAGAAGCATGCACTAGTCCTGATGGAGGAAAGAGCTAAGGATCTTGTTCTGCTTTCACTTGCTCAGAGTTGTGTTCCCACACTGCTCCATGGAGATTTCCACGGTAAGACAGGTAGAAGGCATCTGCTTTTGCAAAAAGAGCAGGATGAGACAGAAAGGCATAAAAACATATTAATGGACAGGAGAGAATGGTTGACTAATTAGAAGATTTACTTGGGCAGTCATATGCGCAGAGGTAGGAAACCAGACACTTACACTGGTGCTGAGGGGCTCCAGAGCCTAGAATTCACTAGCCAGAGTGGTGGGGTGCGCAGCACAGTCAATTTCTCGGTGCCTTAGGAAACACTGTATTTAATCGTTCCAAAAGGAAATGATCTTATCAGAGAAAATGGAAGAGGGAAGACAGAAACTGAAACAGGAAGGTATTTAAGAACAGCTTATTAAGAACTCTCTTGGGAGAGAGGTGAAAATATAGAAAATAAGGAAAGGACAGGGGATGATGGCTGCTGCTGGGAAGATTTGAGGAGCTTTACCACACCACCATTTTGGCCTCTCTCTGCAACAGTTGCTGCTCCATTCACCCGGCATCCTTTTCCTCCTCTGGAAGCAACAGAAGTACAGCAGCAGTAAAACAAAACCCTGACTTTCCAGAGGTGTGGTCTAGTAGTTGGGTCTTTTTCTCAAGCAACCAGATGTCTTTGGCAACTGACCACTGCTCCCTGGGGTCTAAGTTAATTGGTTCAGTAGCTGGATTCAGTTCAAGCCACACTGCAATACTAATGTAGCTATATTACTCTTGGGGCTCAATGTAGTCTCTCTGCAGGGCACCAAGTGGAGGTAGAACCATGCTCCTGGCCCTCTGCATGCTTCATTGTGTCATGTAAATTTGCCTAAACTCCATTCATGTCATTATTTTATTAATTTTATTATTTTGTGGATTAATTATTTTATGAATGATTGTATGGATAAGCTATTTAACTATATATATAATCTTATGGTTTACTGAATAATATGAAGTAGAGTAACTTTTTAGAAGAGATCAAAAAATGTCTCAGAGTGTATGACTGAGACATTTATTTGCAATGAAATCTCTGCGTCTGCTAGAACATGAAAAATATGGAGCCAGTTTTCTGTGCCTTAGCTGTGAGCCTTATGCATATGTCCCTATGGCGTTTTGCGCAGGCTGCATTATGCATAGGCATGTGCAGAATTAGGCCTTAGTTGCAAAGGATGTTCTCAAATGAAATAATTTGGTTTGGAGTCTCCTGGATTTTATCTTAAACTAGGTTTCAAGGCAGCTGGTGGAAACTTTAGAACACCTGTGAGCAGACAGCCAGTCACCTAAATACCTTTGAAGACCTCATAACCTGACCATGAAGAATAAAATCCAAGCCTGATTTGAAAACCAATGGCTCAGTTTGGTTTCTGTCTGTAATTTTCTCTGTTTCTCCCCAATTATTATTTATGCTATCACTTGCTGATGAAATTTTATTTGTTTTGATAAAATTGTCCTACAAGTACCTGGTTTATCCATGTAAAATATTAATAATAGATGTAGAGTGTTGAATATGCTATTGCTTATCATGTGGCAATATAATTTCATAGGTAGAGAATGAGAACTGACTTGCAAATTTTCAAATTTTGTGTGTGCATCCACTAAGCTAAAAAAGGATAAGCACAGCTGCAAAGTTTGAGATGCAGGTGCTGTATCAGGCAGATGCAGCAACATGTAGCACCATGAGAAAGGACAGGATAATCCTCTTCCTGGAGCACTGGCAAAAGGAGACAGTGGAGAGGGAAGCTCCAGAACCTGTGACCAGTGACCAGATCCACCTTTCCCTCCTCCTCTTTCCCTGATCCATCTGCTTTCTCTTCATCTGGCTTATTTTTGTGAAAATACGGCTTCCGCTGGGTGGATCCTGATGGCATGAACAACTTTAAGCTTGTAATTCAAGATCCACAGTGAGAGATGAGGACAAGCTGAATTAATACACTTTGTGTGTGTACTGGCCACATCACCTCTGAAGTCAAGGCCACTGCTGCATGAGTCCAGACAGTGAAGTTGTCTTCTCCATGTTCAGAATGGAGACTGAGGCACAGAATAACTAATGGATCTTTTCTGTATTTACTGAAGTCAGCAGATACACCAGCTGATTTCAGTGCAGCATGGCCAAGGGTAGGTGCCAGCAAAGCAAAAAGAGTTCAGATCTCCTTGCATTCAATCCTTTGAAACCAGGATAGAATAAAACACACCAAAAATGTACTTCCTTGGAAGTTTAATGAGCTAGAAAGAGGCCAGTTGAGAGGGAAGTTTTGAATTATGGGGACCAAGTGGGCAATTTTGCTTTTGATAGTCAGCTTCTCAGTGGGTCTAAGCAAACTAGAAAATATGAAAGTCTGGTGTTTGTGAGCCAAAACATAGGCCAAGCCCATGAATGGCAAAGTTCTTTATAAATATCTATTATTGAAAAGAAAACACACAACATTATCACTTCATACTGTGATAATTACAAAGCAACACTGACAAAGTGCCACTGGACTGGCCCTTTCTTGACTTATTCATACGAAAACATGAAGCTGGAGACAACCCCTCAGCAGGAGTCTTCACGTTTCCCCTACCACTACATCTAGCTGCTCTGTGAAGGATTTAAGTTAAGGTCAGAAAACATAAGTGAAATGGAGTCATGATCATTCCAATTCTGGAGTGAGATTTTTTTTTTTAAATATTACTCTTCAAAGACAAGTGAGCAATCACCTTTGAAAAGTTTGCATATACTGATGAACTGATTTCAAGTTTTGTCGCTAATCCACCCATGCTGTTCTAATGAATCACTAAAAAATAAAGAATCAGGTGAACAGATAAAGGTCAGATGACAAAAACAACGCAAAGTCAGTATTGGACAGATGACAGTTTTACCAACAACACATTGAACCATTAGGTATTAATAATGTTATGTTTTTAACCAGAGATTAATCTGCAATATATTTTTTTTTTAAATTACCTAGAGAGAGATTCTTTCTGGACTATTAACTTTTTTTAGTATTTAGATCACAACTCCTAAAGACTTAGCTATATTTTGACAGGTACTGACAAAGAGTGCCATGGAATTGTGACTCAATTGTCACCTTCGGCGTTTTCAAGCTGAAAAACTCAGGATGAGTGCTAGGTACTAATTAGAACTGTTATATTAGGAAAGCAAATACAATGGTGTCTAACATTAAACAAAGCAGAGTTCTCATCACAAATGGTTTCTTTTGTGTGCGGGTTAGTCTAAAAAACCATTTTGCATGCTAATGAGGCACAAACAATAATTGCCGAAGTAACTAGTTTCACCGCAATTACAAAAACCACATAAAAAGCCCTATTGTTTGTTGTCTTATGATTTTTAATGCTAATTTTGCACTTGATAATTTAAGGATTTCATTTGTACCACAGTGTACAATTTGGGTTTTGTGTGTGTGAAGGTGAAGGTTACTAGTGGAGGGGAAACAACCCCGAGTGTGCAAAAGTAAAAGAAACAGTCACTCTCAGGGAAGAGATCGGACAACCGGAAAAGAGAGGGAAAAAAAAAAAAAACAACAGTGGTGAAAAGGAGACATTTCCTCTGTGAGAAAGAGTGAAATCAGAGCTGAGAAGAGGGAGGCTGTAGGAGCGGGGAGGCGCGCAGACCGGCTAATGAATATCACTAAGCTGACACATCCTGTGGCTTGGAATGCATGACAAACCGGGGAGTCGCACAAAGATCTGAGGGAGCACGGAAAATTAGAGAGTAAAAAGTCAGATGGTTAAGTAGTTAAAAATAAAAAGTTTGGGGCCCTGCTCTTCCCTCGAAGGGTCTCTCATTACAGCCCATACAAACCATTTATAATCCCGTGAAAGAAAGATTGGACCCCTTCTATTTTAGTGTAGACACTGACTGCTCTGGCTGAAATTTTGCCTGCGTTTCTGTGATTTGTCCTTTCATCTTACAGTCACTTGTCTGCAAATTAAGTGGAGAAAAACATACCATATGGTATTTTTTTTTCCTCTGATTCACCCCAGCCTTTAGTTTGCTATTTTCTAATTGAATAAAATATCATATGGTTGAACAGGGATTTTGCACCACGTTAGAGAAAACGTGCATTGCTTGGAATCCTTTTACTTCTCTGAGCCTAAAGAAAACCTGCCACTGGAAGCAGAAATACTATTTTAAGGTCAGGACTGAATACATTTCGCTCTAAAGTGCATTCTATACATTGTTATCAGGGGATACTAAATTTCATGTTCTTGTTTCTCTTAGGAAAATATTATTTTGTGTAAGGCCTATGGTACTCTGAAATCATACCTACAGCAAGGTCTAATGTAGAGAGCACAAAACTCGAGTGACGGTCAGAATTCATTTTCCTTTTGTGACAGTCGCTCTCCTTCCATTTACCATGATGTTAAGCATTTCTGCAGATCTCTCGCTCCCTTCTTTTTCCCTGTGTTATGCTACCCGTGTTGGTACAGGAAATAAATTTGAAATCAATACATGTTGGTATTGTTAGGTATCGTAATGAGTTGTGTTTTTTAAAAAAATCACATTAATCTCACTATAACTAGCTGAGCCCAGCACTTTCACCCTTTCATCCTATATACTCTTTCTTTTTCCGTTGCCAGCTTTCTGAATGTATTTTCCATAATGATATATCCCTCTACTATTATTGATCTCTTCAGCATATTCCCCCACAAAAACACTTTGCCCCATTCAGTTTTTGTTCATAGTTTTTACTTGGAAAAATCATGAAATCTCTGGGAAAATGCTTTTTACATTTTCTTGCTAGTCTGCAGCATTTCAGAAATATTACCAATTGCTACGTGAATAATTGATTCATGGCTGTCACAGCATGGAGGTGACATTGTACCTTCTTACTCTTCTTCCCCACCCCCTAGTGCTCGTTTAACCTTTTCTTCTTTTCTTATTCTTTGTTGACAAAAGAACCATTTAGATTTGGTCAGCACTAGGCTCTACCCGTGCAAAGTAACTGGCAAACAAAGACAGAAGAATCCTTATTAGGAAACTTTACCTTAGGTAGTGTAGATATTGTTGATTAATGTAGTATAAACACTGTAATAATTGAGAAATATGTAATCAACATTGTATTTAATTGGCACAGTACATTTGCTATATAAAGACTATTTAATTCTCTAGACAATTAATTAAGTCTGTTTATATGGAAACACATTTGAGGGAAAAGCCAGAAGTTTATGTAATAGCTATGCGTGAAGAAAACACATTTTTATCTAGTTTGAAAGACACATTTAATATAATACTCAAAGTCTAATTGGTCCACTACATTGGAGCATTAAATGCTAATTATGATTTGCCTTTCCTCTGGTTTTATGATGACATTGAAATATGTTTTTTTCTTTTCCTCCTTTTCCTTTTTTTACTAGCTTGTTTTAGGCACACATGCATCTAGATAATAGCTTTATTCAGCCAAAATACAGGGAAATTGTGTCTAATACTTCATGTTTCTGTTGATAGCATATGTAGATAAGAATTAGACTACTTAATAGCAAGTCTAGGAAAAATGCTGCTTGAAATGAGGATAATATTTTCGAAAACTCAAGGACATTGGGTATAATGTCTTGCTAAATTGGACATTTATATGCAATCATGATCAATCTTAATAAATGTAGGAGATACAAGGATCCTCAGATTTTTTAAAAAAGAAGCTCTAATACAAATTAAAACAGATTTAATGCATTCTTTCTATTATGCTGTAGAATAGGTTCTTATAAATAAAGAGTTAATGCTAAAGCATTCTCAGGAAATTATTCATGTGCATGATCTAGAAAAGGCAGATCTTAACAAAGATGCAGAGTGCAAAGTAGAAGGGGATATTAGTGGGAAATTACCTAAGATAAACTAAAGTGTTAAACAGAGGTATATGTATTTCTAGGGTAGAACAGTATGAAGGAGATAGTCGCAACTTGGGCAAATCACTTTTGTGGCTCTGTGCCTCGGTTTCCCCAGTCAAACAGGATGAAGAAAAGCTAGAGATACACGTTATGAAGTAATGCGTTGGGTATTCAAGACTTATTCTTGCATTTGGAAGTGCCAGCAGGGATTGCAGTCGGCATGTCTCGCAGACAGACATAGTGCTTCACAGCGTCCATGCAGGCTGTGCCTGGGCAAGTGTGGTCTGTTCTGAGATTGCCACACTTAGATTACCTGGTTCAGATTAGCTGGCTTCCACCAGCCCCTGTTCACGTCATGGACGTGACAACAGGGAGTGAGTGTGATGGGACCACTCATCTCAAAAGTCTCAGCAAAAAGACTGCAGCTGTGCCAGCAGCTAGCATGAGAGCAGGTGAAGAGAAACATAAGGGGCCAAAGGCTCTTCCCACTTCCGTGCCTTGCAAAGCCACAGACTGCCTGGCCTTTAAGTTTTTCAAGGGCTTTGAAACCTTTGTCTGAGAGGTATTAGAACTGTAGGGTAGCCAGGGAACTTCTTATGCCTGAGGCCAAATCCAGGTGCAGATATAATCCCTAAGTAAAGAGAAATTGGTTTGGAGGAAATCCTGAATTCCATACGCAGAAACACAACACAAACACCTAGGTGGGCATCATCTGGCAGCACACAACCCACTAATCAGCTGATCAGGGTCTTCACAATGAAGCCCCTAGAGGTGTATCTTTATTGCTTTTCATCTGACCAACATCAGCAGAAACAGTGTTAGCAGTGGGGGGCTGGCATTCAGGAGACACAGGTTGGAGCTATAGTTACCATTGCTCTACAAATTGTTAGCAATCATGTAAACTAGCTTAAAATTCCAGACACATGTCTAAAAGATATGTGGAGGGGTTATCCCCACATACATGAATCACTGCAGACCTGCTGATGATACTTGTACCCCTCTTCACCCCATTGTCACATATCATTTCCGTTACCCACCACATTCATCTTTTGCCTTTCCTTTTGCAGAGGTGGAATCAGGTTTCCTGGCCCAGAGGCTGTTGCCAACTGAAGTTCATCAGGTTACCTTATATTTCAATATCTTCCCACCTCTTTTTTGTTTTGCTATTTTTTTTTTCCTTTATTCTGCCCAATAATCATCCTAGGACGAGAAACTTCTTCAAAACATGAATGGTTTTAGCAGGATACTTTGGCCAGAAGACGCTATAAAACTGCTGCACATTTTCCTTTCCTCTTCAATAAATGAGCATATCACTTCATTCTGTTTCCAGCCATCACCAACCTAAGGGTCTGCCACCATAATTTTAACTTCTCAACTGGCCTTCCAGCCTGTATCTCAATACATCGTATGTCCAGGATGACTCGCACTACCGTTTTATTTACGATGCAATCAAAGGCTGTAGGAGAATAAGCAGTAACTGCTTTCCCAATGCATAAAAAAAATCCTCTTTCTTTTAGCCTTATATTATAAACATTTGAAAGTCTCCATTTTTTCATCTTCCTCTTGTCCTCTCAGAAAGAGCAGCAGGGGGTAGATAGAGTGCGCTGAATACAAGTCTCTAATTCGTCTACATTTAGAGTACATTTTGCAAGGTCTATTAGCAGAAAATCTATTAGTAACCCTTAAACAAAACAGTTTTCTTCAAATCTTCCCTGTTTGGTAGCTCTGGCAACAATGACCACTTCTCATAGGAGAGGAAATAAGCATCCACCTGCAGCCTTCACTAAGGTAAAAAGTGAGAAAGATAACTTGTTATTTCAGCAGTATCACTAACTCACAGCAATATCTTTCACTGGGGAAGGACAGCTTCAGCAGCTATGAAAGCTCTGATGACAAGCTATCAAGCCAGCACCCAAAACAAGATGCAGATCGTATCATTATTCTTAATTAAGATTTGCTTATGGGAGCTTCCAGGAAGTGAGAAATGTTTTCCAGTCATTCATGAAATGCATGTCCCAGGTCTAAACATGCTTACATTTTCGGAACAGAGAAATACACCAAGAGGAAGAGAAAAGAAACAATAGCCTACAATTTATACATAGCTCACGAAGAGCAGCACAGCAGAAAAAGAGAGATGTAAATAGAGATAGGAGAAGGCTTGTCCATTTTTTGGAATTAATTTCAACTGCAGTCACAGATTTTGTAGTCTGCAGCACCAGAAACAGTGACAAGACATCGGATTTAGCATCCAAATTGCCTGCCTGGTACCAGAAATGCATCTCCCAACCTGCAGTGCATTAGCTGACTTTATACTGTAATTGTAATGAATCTCTTATTGGACCCTTGCTTCCCTGGACAATGCCATATTGTAAGGACTAAATACATCATCAGTGAGCCTCATTCTCGTGTATTACACTAATATATCATTGGAATGACAACTGCTTCTGATGATATATTAATGTAATACATCAGTAGTGTGGGGCTCCTATGGGGTATTACTCAGGAACAGGGGCCATCTAAAGAAAACAGACACAGAGTCAAATTCAGTTTAATTACTGAATGAAAGGGCTATCAGGACCAAGGTTACACGTAATGCTAACATTCTTACATCATCCATGAGATTAATTTGCTACCTCATTACATATTAACCTTGCAATTTTAGATAGTAATTTTAGGATTTGGATTTGCCTGCTGATGTGAGTGATTCACAAACCATAACCTCCCCAATATTTTATAGCGATCCATGAATAATGCAGCTATTTTTATTCTGTCCATCTTACATTCCATGATAGTTAAACAACACGTCAAATGTGTAGCTATAAAACCAGATTTAGAAAAACAGCACTCTATTTGAAACTGTTTGTAGTCACTGGGCACCATATAAACATTTGCACTCGCACAGTGCATTCAAAAGAAAGAGACAACTGGTATTTGCTTTTGCAGTCAATTATGCAGAACATTTTTGTGTATCGTTTGTCTTTAAGCTATCATAAAGCATGTACAATTCTCCTGGTTTTTTGTTTTGTTTTGTTTTGTTTTGTTTTTTCCTTTTGTATTTTTGTGGGGTTTTTGCTGTTCTTTTTTCTGGGAGATACGTTTTTTTCAGAATTCTCCAGGGACTGAAATGGTGCATTCTACTGTTCTTTAAGTTAAGTTATGAGTTGGATTCTGAAATGCTTTTAACAAAAGGACTTCCATAACAATATTGCAGTGTCCACCGACATGAAATATATTCAGAGTCATCTTCCCTTGGCCCTGTTTCTCCCTAATTTTAATGCTACTATATTGTAAGTTATCCAGAGAATCCACCTATATATTATGAATCATACTGGCACCAGAGGTGGTATCATTTAAACTAGAGCTTCTGGTGGTCTTTTTATTTCACGTTTATTAAGATTATAACCAAATGCTGTAAAAATTTTCATAGAACAGCATATAGCATCAAACCAAAAGACATAATGTATATTCGATTTTATAAACATCTTACTGTGTCTAATACAGATGCTATACTTATGCTTGAATAGACTGTTTTGTTTAATAAGCATTTATCTATTGTTAATGTCTTTGGAGAATTCATCTTGGGGTTTATACCGAAGATAAATGCAAGCGTGTGAGGGTTTATGAAAAATGTCTCAGCAAGTGACAGGAAGCCTGATATGAGTTACCACAGTCCGCTTCACATGTGGGGCAATCCACTACTTGTCTTGCATTTATTATATTTTCTTGCTAGACATTTTCTTTTTCTTTTCCTGAGACCCTTTGATAGTATATACTTTTAAATACCAAACATTGACAGCAAGTCTGAAAAGAATGCATGATGTAGAAAAAGAGACAAAACTACTGATGTAAAATGTAGCTACAATAAAATAAAGAAGAAACCACAAAGAATTTATTTTTTTTTTAAATGGTGTGTGCATGAGGGAAGGGAATCAGAATTTAAAAGGAATTAACTGAACATCAACTGCATGTCCCAATGATACATGTCATTTTAGCTCACTGGGGTGATGTGCGTATTATTTAGAAAACCATTCAAAGCTGCAGTTAGAAATTCTCCCAAGAATAAATGGAATTCTCACAAAACAAAGTGTCATTGTCTTGTGAGGAAAGTAAATTGTGTGCATATCTGTCTATATCTAATCTTACCTAATCTTTGTATGTCTTATACCTGGGATGATAATAAATAATGTATTGCGGGTGTGGAGAGAGGTTATGGAAGTATAGTAAATTAGTGAAAAGCCCCATGTGACCTATCAGCCAAGTTCCCAAGATAGGTTTCTTTTCGTTATTTTCTAATTAGTAACAACTTCTTCCTTCCTCTGCCGCATATTTTCCTTAGCCCACAGTCTGAACTGAAGGCGGATCTGTTACAAACTCTATTGTAGAATCTTCAGGATGTCAGTAGTAGCTGGAATTAAATTAGATTTCAACTCTCGCAAATTAATGAGTAACCTTGAGGTGTTTGAATGTATCTGGTATGTCAATAACGTAATGCGCAACAGAAAAAGGATGAACTTTGCTCATACACCATGTGGAGGCTTTCCCCTGTGAGTTTTATGCAGTGAATTATTTACTAGTTATTGAATTAATCAGACAATTTTTACTTTTTGGCACTTTTAAAACCTGATATTTAAAATCTGCTTATGTGCTTAATTGTATGGACATCTGCATTCCCACTCCTCAGTGAGCCGGCCCTGCTTGTTTAATACAGGAATTCAAAAATAAAATAAAAGCGCGTTTCCCCCTCAGCATCAGCAGGACAGCCTGGTGAGAAAGCGCGCTGTGCCGCAGACACCTTGTGCAACCAAAGAGCGTCAGAGGGAGAGGAGAGAGGGACTGGAGTGCATCAGTCTGGCTGTACTCAGGGGCTGAATGAATTTGAAACATGACCAAGTCTGAATGGAATAGTGGTCAGAAAGCCAGGAACAATTACTTCAGATTACAAAATGCTTGAACGATTTACTTCGCAAGACAACTGCACAGTCTCCTTGTGCTAAAGGACTATCAATACTATATTTGGACAAAATTTGATGAGGGGAGTTGAAGGGGTGGTGGTGGCGTGGGGTGTGCGGAGGAAGCGGGGGGGGAGAAATTCGCATTGTGTAAGATGAAAGCAGTGAAGTATTTAAACAGAAATGTATTCCAGTAACCAAAATCCCTGTCCAACACCATCTTTGTTTCAGAAAGTCTGATTAGTTAACATATTCCATCACCTTGGGAAGAAAGCTGAGGTAAGCGGCTTAATTTATAAATGGATGGAACAAACTTATTTAAAAATTCTCACTACGTTATCATGAATCATGTAGGCCTATTAAACTAATTGCTAAGTAAATTTAAGCAGTATTACAGTAGATTTCAGTGAATTTATCATCAATCTAAAGAGATCTTTGGTGGTCTCATGCTGCCCCCCACAGATATGTCTCAGAACATTCATTATGCCATAATTACAAAGTCTCTTTGAAGAGGCTAAAAATCCCAAGACTCCTCTCATCAATTATTTTCACCTGTTAATTCATTTTGTGTGAGGTAATAACCTCAGCATAATAACAAATGTGCAAGTACTCCGATTTTGCAATTAAAAGCAGCAGGGCTCCTATTTTGATCATACAGACTGTGACATCCATCATAGAAAACAATTTGGGCCTAGCGGGATGACAGATGCCACACTGATGGCTCTACTAACTAACTGCCTGTCCTGAAAAAAAATGGTCCCGTTTCAGCCTGCAGCTGCAAGCTATCTGATAGCTCCTGACCAGTCAGCGGGGGAAAGCCTGCAGTGACTAAATTACTGAAAGGTAATTTTACTTCGCAAAATGAGGATTTTTTGGAGCCATATATGTATGCATACCAGTGGCTGGTGTAATTTGGAAACAAATAGTCCTTTTCATTTGAAAATGACTGGAATCGCTGCCAGTGTTCGGAGAGTATTGTTTCTCAGCCTTTTACATGAGAAATACAGTGTAATACTCATTATTTCTCCCCTTTCACATCTTATTAGACACAGAAGGCAAGGTGGTTATCTCTGCTTTCTTTAGCTAAATCCGCACAAGTAGGATTTCTTCCAACCTCTGGACAGGTGCCTAAATAATAGAAGAGTGCTCATTTTAGCCTTTCAGTTTGTATCAAGGCTGAGTGAGCCCTGTCTGGGGAATGATCCCGCTATCACCATCAAGCCTTAAAGTGATATGCCCTCATCTGAAACTCCAATAAAAAACAATGAAGCAAACTGCAAGCACAGGCAGCTCATTAGCCCCGGGACCGATTCACCAAGGAAATAATTTGATGTTGAATTAATGACAGAAAAAGCTGTTGTCCTGACTGGGGGTGTAGGGGGGCTGAAGGAAGGTGGTAGGGGGGATGAATATACTCTAAAAAGAATCTCAGAAAATGCAGCCAATTTATTTTCCTCACTAAAGTGCATAATGTGATACTTTAGTATTGGACCAATTAGCTTAAAACATTTACTGCTGAAATACTGCATACTCAGAGTAAACGAGACGACTGATTAAGCCTATAACTTTCTAACAGGAAACATACGACGTTGCTGTCAACTAATATGAAATAAGTCAATGCGGTCTGGGATTTTCAGTTTTGTTTTTGTTTGTCCGTTTTTTGGGTTTTGCTTTATCCAGTAGGTCTAAAATCTGATGACTGGGGCGAAGAAGGTGGACTGTTAGGGCTGCGAACAGCAGCAGATGTAAATTATGAAGGAAAACCGTACTACTGAAAGAAAGGTGGTAGGTATTGTAAGGATTATGTTTTCAGATTTCAGCACACTAATGCAGAGCAACAAAAGATCAGCAGAGGGCCAAAGGTTAAGTATAGCATGAACTTTCTCAGTGGCTGTGCACCTTAAGATGAAAAGATAGCCCTGTTTATGACATCTGCAGACTACAATGCTTACCATTTTTTACTTCCCTCCCACATTCTCTGCGGACAAAGAGCTGTGCTTGGCTTCTTGGGAAAAATCTACTGTTTCTTACTCCATCATATTACACTCATAAACCTTGTCAGCAATAAAGGATGTATGGGTAGGCAGAGGCAAGGATGTGCAGCCAGTAAACTACATAATCATACCAGAAAAGGTACCAGCATTTCAGCCTTTCAGTTGGCTCTCTATTCAGGATTCTGCACCTCGTGGAGGTGAGGCAGATTCCTGGGGCAGGGGCTTGCTCCAGCTCGGGCAGACGGCGTGGCTGAGGTGTTTGCCCAGCATTTCCAGATACAGAAAGCAGCCTTTCCTAACCAGCCTTTCCTAACCAGATGCAGGATTTACAACGTAGAACATGTGAGGGTTGTTTTGTTTTTTTTTTTTTTCTAGGTTTATACTGCAATAAAAGCAAACAAAAGAGATTAATCAAAACAAGTAAATTAGTATTACCCATCTTAGATGTTCTTTAATGCAAAGCCAATAGTTCTTGCCCTTTATGCACATGCTCCTACAGTAACTAATGTACAGTGGCCATCAACAAATTACGACTCGTGACACTTTTGCTGCTGCAATATTAAGCCCAAAGTCCTATGGAGAAAATATATGGTTTTTATTACCAAATTGTTCTTGTTTACAATTCTAATATCCTCTTCATTATCTACTTTTCCAGACATTTTAGGCAGTTCTGAAGACCTGGGGCAGCACTAGTCCTGTCATAAAGAGAAATTAATGTTGTTAAAGATGGCCTAGCTGCCCTCTGGGACAGCTGAAGATGTGAAAATATAAGGTTCTGTTTTAAAGATGAAAATGATTAAAGGCACAGGCACCTTGCTCTTAGTGCAGCCACTAAAACTTTTAATAAAATACTTCAGCAGAAAAAAGCTGCTCTACTTCTTCCACTGTAAGTCTTCAGAAAAAAAATGAGAGAGAGAGGGGAAGAGAGAGGGGGGAAGAGAGAGAGAACTTTGTTCCATAAGAAGAGGCTTGCTTTAAGGACTAATAAGCGTAAAAAGGACCTCATCATTATAAAGAACCTATTCGTCTCAGCAACAGCTCACTTAATAAAGACTGGATGATAGAAAAACCAGTAGAGCTGTCTCCAAATAGCCAGTAAGCTAATTAGGTGCATTGTAACAGGTAGCCCTTACAAAAACTGACAGACTTAAGCCAGCATGCCGCAAATACTTAAGAACATCGTAGCAGATGTACAGCGGTTATTGTATCCTCTTCAAGGCTGTTGCTGCTGCCACAATTTTATAAGCTTACACACCTCAAGCCCTTAAAGAAGCTCAAAATGGGTTTCAGTGGGAGAAACGAAAAGGAAAAAAAAAGAGAGACAAGAAACACAAACCTGCTGAAGATATTATATGAGCTTTTAGGGGCCCCAGACCAAAGAGACCTTTCAGAAGGAATGGTTCAGCTGCCTGGAAGAAAATGGCAGGAAACACAAAAGATGAGTGCATAACCTTTGTCCTAGCAGGGATGTAAGAATATCTGTCAGAACTTCACCTTCATAATCTTGCCCACCTCAGTCATTTTTTACTGGTTAAATGAAGGTTACAGGATTTGCTCTGAAGACAAAATGTCCCTTTCTCCTTAAAAAATATTGTTGAAGTTAAAAGGCAAGTTTACATTCTCATTTCCCCACAGAGTCATATTCACTGCTCTCTCTTTTGTTTGGTTTTGTTTGTTTTCTCTACTTTGGGAAGAGGTCAGATCTTACAATTGTCTCTCTCTCATATGCTTTTGATTTTCTAGCAATAATCTGATGTAATTGACGGTACACAGAAGCCATCTGAGGACTTCTAGGTCCCTTAATGATAGTAGTAGCGCTGCAAAGGAAACCGCGGCTGGGGTCTGGACGCTTAGGGAAGTCTAACTTCCCATCATTGGAGCTGGGACTGTGGTACTAACTCGCTTTGGGTAAAAGCCCATGGCAACAGAGAGGTCTGGAAAGAAAGTGAACTTTGCTCTCAAGCAGCAATGGCTTTTCAGAAAGCAATGGCTTCTGCTGGAAACCACGAGGGAGCCAGAGGAGAAGCAGAATTATGTGAATATTTCCCCACTCTGGCTGCATTCATGTGGAACAAGTGATGCAAAAAATCTCTGCCAGGATACCTTCTTCCTGATCCGCAAAGCTAACTTTATCATGACACCAAATGTAAATTAATATCTACTAGCATGTATGTGAAAAGCGTATTTTTCAATACAGTGTTATCAGCAGACGCTTTAAAATCCTTCCCTTCCCCTGGGGTGAATACACTGAATAACACTGTATTCCTGCAAGAGAGATCTAGTACTGTATTCAAGACCAGAGAAAAATACTATGAGCTTTGCAAATCCATAGCCAGTTACAGAAGTAACTTTCCATTAGGGAAAATATCTGTGCCAAAATGTGGTCTACAGGCTCTAGAGTTCCAAACAAGAGTTATTACTTCCAAAGATGTAAACCACTACACCAAATAATTAAAACATATTCTTGCTGTGATATAGGCTATGAAAGTGTTAAGACTTAGTAAACAGGATTAGTTTGTAATTATTGATGTTCTTTCAGGGGGTGAGTATATAGCATGGTGATCTCAAGGAAAAGAGCATCTGTGTTAGTATCAGCCTATGCTATATTACACATACACTTGCCAACACACAAGCGTTATTGGAAAGCAAAGTTCAAAGCTGATAAGTTAGAAGGTGCCAGAATTAAGGACGCTTGTGCAACATTAATTCACTCATTGAGGTATATGCATGACAATGTGCGGTTTAATTACATGTTCAAATTATTTGCCCTTTGTAGGGTCATTTTAACAAAATGACACTTTTCAAATCCTTCTGTAAAGCCAGGTGCATTAATTTCTTTATGCACTTTCTGAGGACATGCACTCTCAAAATTTCTGAAACACTGGTTTCTTTCCACGGAAACCATTTATGTGAGGATATTCCATTATTCCCTTTTACAGATGAAGAGTTAAGGATGAAAAAAATTAACATCAGAAATGTCTACTAATTTTGAGTGCCCAGGTGAAGAAAACTGGACCCTGAGTTTTGAAAGAATTTTAGAGATTTTAGAGAGCTTAATCTTTTTTTAATGGCTCCATGAACTTTAGTTGCAACTTTAAGTATCCAGCACATCTGCAAATCGGCGTCTCAAGTATATGCAGGACATACAATTATTGTTAGCAGTGTAGCTTAGGCAGCTTCCCTAGCAACATACAGGAATGCTGTTGCAGAGACAGATACAAAACCCAGTTTCCCAGGTCAGCACTCGACTGTTTCAGCTATGAGGGTCTCCCTTGTCTTCTTCCAATCCCTTCCCTTGTCCACTCCATGATCCCTAGCATGCCCAGCACATGAGCTTTCTACATAACTCTGATTGCTCTCAAGGGTATCTTATGTCCCCTATACTAAAAGTCTGTTGGAAAAATAAAAATGTGTGACATATAATTAAAGCCTGCATCTTCGTATATACACACAAAAGAAATCAACTGTGTTTCTAACAGTCTTATGTATTAAAAACAAACGAGCAAACAAAAAAAACCCAAACACAAAAAAAACAACAAGAAGTTGAAAACCAAGAAGTATTACCATGTTGGTTTTGATGAATAGAAGAATATTCTATCACGTAATTTAATGGTCTCTGAGATGATTGCCTCTATCTCCACATTAGTGTGTTTAAGGGTGCTGATTTAGTCAGTTCATAAATGACATCAGCTTCATGACCTTCGCCTGTTAACAGTAAACAGATAAGGAGAGATTTTGCTGAAATGGAGACAATGGAGATGCTAACCTGGGACAGTACTCCTCCTTCTGTGACAAGCAGTCACAGATGTAGCTTGGTGTGGCTGTAGCTTTATCTCATACCCCACATATTTTTGTGATTTTTCTCAATAAAACCATTAACATTTTGAAAAGGTTATAAGCAACTGAAAGCAAGGTATTCTAGTGAGAAGCACCTTAGTAGCTAGCAAAACTAATAGCTAACCTTGCCTTATAAAATGATCACAGTCAATAGGAATCTGCTTTTTTGCCACAATAATGGAAGATGTGGGAATCTGGTGTCACTTGATATTGGAAGGTACAGAAAGGGGTACTATGACGTTGCTTGTGGGAAGAAATATAATCAAAGGAACCAACCAGCATCAACATAAGGACAGCATGATATTTATCCTAACAACATTTCAGAAAGTTTCACAAACAATGAACAGCATTGATTAAAATTATAATTTCCAGTACAATAATGCCACACGTGCTGTAACACTTGCTCATACTCAGTAAAAATGGCCTTGTCTCTACATACTATGACAAGCGGCAAGATGGGAATTCAATGCAATTGGCAGACATTAAAGTACAGTCACAAAAATTTGTGAAGCATGGAATAAAGCTTCAGTCCCACCAAACTGCACCTGTAACTTCTTGTCCCAGTCAGGGCCCCAAGGTGGGAACTGCAGGAAAAGAGTTGCCTCTACTCAAAGCTTTATGGAGAATTCTCCATGCAGTACTACCTTTCTCTTCCATCTCCCTCTGTACCTTGAGACCTCTCCTAGTCAGCATCAGCAGCAATTAGGACCACTATTCCTATTGTTTTTTAGTTATCTTCTACCCTAAGGTTGTAATCAGAGAGTCTTCCCTGGGCCCTGCAGGGTGCAAGATTTACAGACTTGAGGAGCTTAGGATCTGTCCACAGGTAGCAGAATTTACCAGATATCTGTCAATTTATACATAAAGTTACAGTTAAAACAATGAAACAAACCCAAACCAAACCAAAACAAGAAATCAAAAACAGAAGAAAAATCTGGTATTTTCTTAAGACAGGATCACAGCTGACGTTTCTTAGATAATTATGTCAGAGGGTGGAATGAAAGTTAGCATATATATGCAATCTAGGCCATTAAAAACTTATTGACCCATTAAACCAAAGTGATCCAAGAACGAGAACTTCTTAAATGCTATTTTCATTTTCTTTAAAATATAAATGGGTAAATATTCTTCAGAATGAAGGTAACCTTGATGCCTTCTCAATATCAAAGAGTTGTGAAAAAATAATGGCTACATGTGTTTCTTTATTAATACTGTATAGTTAGAATTTCCAACTTTAAAGCAAAACAAAGCTAAAAACCCTCAAAAAAGAGCAGGTGATGTGGGATGTAGACAATAAAAAGCTCTCAGTGGTGTAAAAGAGCAGCAACGCTGGATGCCAAAGTGTCTCAGAAATCAATCAAACAAAAAAAAAAATCAATTAAATAAATATAATTCACAAAGCTCCACAGTCAGTATAAACATGAAGCAAGTCCATGAAAGGAGAACTTTCTGGCCCCAACAACCACATGCTGAGATTTCTAGATCTCTTGTATTTCTTATAGAAATAGAACACCAAGAGATAACAGTATGAACTTGCTAAGCACTAATAAAGTTCTTCAGGATGCTATGAAGCATAAAACCACTGAAGCCGATTTAAAATGTAATTTAAAATGATGAAAAATGGCCATACTTTTCCCGCACATTTTTACATTAAAATAACATATTCTAATAGTTCTTACATCAAGCTGTTTCAACAGATCTACTAGTAGTTATGCTATCAACAGCAGTAAACTGCACCCCCACATCAGCCATATGTGAAAAAATACATTCTTGATCTTGTGTGCAAGTTCAATAAATATACAGGAACCATTTGGTCAGGTTAAATTAATGCCATGCACTTCTGCAATTACTTCTTTCGGAGTATGATCTACAGGCTTCCATTATGCAAACATATTTTGGGGGCATTTTCTTGTGTGTTTTTTTTGGTTTTTTTCGTGG
>VYZM01000327.1:139134-176804 GCA_013398915.1 Dromas ardeola | reverse complement strand
TGTGTTTCCATGAGAGAAGCATGTTCTTTTGATATGTATATATTGCTCAGCTTCAAGAAACTGCCAATGTCTTTCTCAGTTTTGGGTCCTTTCCAGTCCCTTTCCACTGATAAGAAATGTGAAATTCTCTTCAGTGGGAACAGCGCATATTGTGTGCTATTCCAGAGGATACTGTGGCATTTTGACAAAACGTATCTATAAATTGTGAAATCATAGTCTGTTCTGCTTGAATGCAGCATAAGGCAATTTTACTTGTTAATTGCAACTGCAATTAAAGAAAATTTCCTAAATTGATTGGCAGGTGGAGGAAGACACAGGGATGAGAAGAAGGCGAGAAAGTAATGCATTCCAAAACTTTTGGCCAGCACAGTATTCATCCTCTTGTATCCCAGTGTGTCTGCGTGTGCCTCTCCTCAACCGTCACTGTGCCAGGAGGAAAGGCTAATCTTCAATTTGTTCCCTTCCATTCTGTCATGCAATACTGGGCAGTGGCATCATGAGTCCTGACCTGTACAAGAGGAGAAGGGTACCTTGTTCCTCACATTCACCCATGTATGATAACCTAGTCCAGATTAAAAATCAAGCCAGAAATGAAAAGCGCTGTTCTCTTATCTTCCCAAGATCTGAGCTTTTTCTTTTTTTTTTTTTTTTCAAATTGCTCTTCTGCTAGAATTGTGGCACAGATCAGGTCTGGTCTATAAATTCCATCAGCAGACTCCTTTATCATACTCAGACTCATTTTTTGTGGTGTTGATGTTGTTTGCAGAGGCTGGAACAAGTGTCTAATTGATTACTTGTGGAATGAAAAAAGACCTAAACTGAAGGAGTGATGCCAGAATTTCTGCACTTCAATGTTATCTTTAAATCTTCTCGGTCTGCCTATTGGCCTGATTTCTGTCTTTTTTTCTTTTTTTTTAAGCAACGTTTTTGTACACAAATTTGCTACTAATTTAGCTGTTTCATTCCCCTTTTATTACTCTGAGTTAGATTCTTACATCTGGACCCTGCATCCCAGGTGTATTAGATCATATTAAAAGCCTTCCTTCTGCTCTTTGTTCTAACGTGCTCTTTCAGCTGTAAAAGATAGTGCACAGCAGTAGCACTTTGAACCAAAAGGTCAAAGAGCTTCCTGAATTAGCAGTGGTCACTGCTGGTCTAGATACCAGCTTATTTGTTGTTTGGATTTACCCGAAGCTTGCAGTTCGCCTGGCTGTTTTAGGAATTGTATTCAAAGGATTATTTGAAAAGGTTCATATGATTCAATCTCTTGTTAAAAGACCAAAATCTGAAGGTAAGCCTGCTCTGCAGCTTTCTAACTTGTCTGACTTTAATTGTAAAGACAAACGCTTTGTAAAGGATTGCAGAGGGGCATTCAGACATTGAAAGTTTGGTTCCACTGTATCTGAGGACTTAGGTCTGATTCAAGATGAGAAGGGAAAGGAGGATTACAAGCTTAAAGCAAAGATAAAAATAAGTTTGAAACAAGCTTACTGGAAGAAAGAGAAACAAGCTTGTCGTGACCTTGCCACAGGGAAGAGAACAGGTTTACCAGGGGTTTCCAAGAAGGCTAAGACAAAGGCCATCTTGAAATTGTGATCCATTTGCTGCTTTGACCTGCGCCAGTTTTAAGTGAGTCGTCTGTGGTTAAAGCATTTAGAAAGGGTGAAGTTTGATCTCTTCTTTAAAGTGCTATTAGTTCTTCTTTTGTAAAAACAAAAGCAACCTGTAGCTAGATTGATTTAATATATTTCTGTCCTTGCAAAATAGCATGCTTAACTTTGCAGTGACCACAGCTGCATGGATCTGTGATGTACAGTAACAAGAAGATGAATCAGTATCCCACATTTCTACAATACCAGAACTCCATAAAAAGGGAGAAGGCAGAGGGGTAAACAACAACAAAATCCTCTCATTTAATTTACGCCACTGGCTGACTTTTCTGTAGACTTGGATTAATCAGCTACAGTTGTTGCATAGAAGCCAAAGGGGGGGAAAAAATCTCTAACTAGACTTTCCTCTGTATTTCTGATAACCATAGCAGGCTGCCTTGCCAGCAACAGAAACATATAAAGTTCAGTTTCTTTCCACAGTGAGATAAGGGGATCTTAACCAGTGACTGTGAGCACCACGTTTCCTATTTCACGCTTAGTGCATAAAACTTTGGTTAACTCTCTTCGTATGTCATGGACTCTTTAACATGAAAGCTGCCACTACTCCCTACTCTGGAAATCTAATTCTTTCAGGATATTTCTTTTTTTCTTTTAAATAGGAGACTAAAATAGTTTTGCAGTAAGGTGGAACACTTTTCTTCTTTTTTCTTTTTTTTTCTTTTTTTATTCTTTTTCTTTTTTCTCTTTTCCTTTTTTCTTTGCTTCTTTTTTTTAATTTTTTATTCTCCTTTTCTCCTTTTTTTCCTTCTGTTCCTTCTTTTCTCCTTTTTCTTTTTCCTCCTTTTCTTCTTTTCTCCTTTTTCCTTTTTTCTTATTTTCTTTTTTTACTTTTGTCCCTCTTATCCATCTTTTCCAACTTTTCCCATCTTTTCCCATCTTTTTCTTTTTTTCCTTCTCCTTTTCTTTTTTTTCCCTTTTTTTCCTTTTTTTATTTCCCTATTTTAATACCTGGAAATGCACTCATTACACCTGCATATTCTTAGCTTTTATCTGACAGCTTTCCTGGCTTTGAAGTTGCCTTCCAGAGCTAAGAGGTAGAACTTAAAAAAAAAAAAACACCCAGTCTGTGGCTGAGAGTTTAGTACTCCCTTGTGTGATTTGGCATTCAGCAGCTTCCTCACCCTTCCAGGTTTTCTCTGCTTCTGGTACCAACAAGTTTCTATGCTTGTTGCATCTTCATTTCATTTTCCTTGGGGGTGAAACCTCTTGGTCCCAGGCCATATCCCCATCATGATAGCATCCTTATTTTCTCTCCCTGGGCAAGATTAATTACAGGCAGATATATGAATATAGGTGGCATAAGAAAAAGCAGTAATTGAATTTGAAAATGCCAATGGGGCAAATAACTAACTCGTATGTTGGTACGATTCAAGGCTCCTTCCAGATACTGGTCTGGTCAAATGAAATTCTGGTCCAAATAAATCAGAGACAAATCAGTTTTCTCAGATTTCCATAATCCGGATATTGGTTATAGCTATAACTGGTGATAAACAAGATGCAAATAATTGTCCCAATCATTTCAGAGTATTTGTACCTTGCCTCATTTTACTGCTTTAGAGCTATTCCCTCATTCTCATCTCATGCTCCCCTTTGTGCTTTCTTCAATATCAGCCCAATGACTACACTAGTCTTGTAAAAACCTGATCCTAAAGGAAAAAGGGAAAGTGACTATCAAAGCTAATCTCCTATTTAAAGACACCTCATCCATTTCTACCTATAACTATTATATCCTTATAGCCATATATTCTCAATAGCTATATATCAGCTGTGAATACAAAATAGGTAGATACAAATGAGCCATATTTTGCATGGCTAAGCCACCTGGGTCCTCTGGTCAAGGTTGAACTGGGCTCAATGGTTACACTGTCTGTTGTAATAAATTAGTAGTGCTTTTGTGCTGTGCCTCTAGCTGTAATAAGGATACATGCATTATGGGTGTCACCCTGTCTCTGAGGACAACTTTAATATAGCTTAGACAATAGCCTAGCTAAATAAACAATGAACCAGTCATGATATAGAAAAACAGTGTAAGCTCCAGGGTATGGAGCTTAGCAAGGGAAAAGAAAGAAGCAAACAAAACATTAAAAAGATTAGCAAGCAACAATAAGAGAAACAATTATAACACCCTAGATAACCTAAGGTGTAATTCGGTATTGTTGTTGATCCGATTCAGCAAGGCATATAAAGGTAGATATAACATTAAGCACTTGCTTAACCTTTGTTAACCAGCTTTGAGTAATAGAAACATGCTAAAAATTAAACTAAAGTAGCACCACTGTCACCATTGCCAATACTCAGCTAAAGCTGTAGTCAAGAGCGTGACGAGAGAAAACCCAGAATAGAGGAAAATTAGAGTAATGTGGTCAACAGTGGTACATAAATAGCAGGCATTCCCTATTCCTGACCAGACTATTTAGACCTGTCTAAATTTAGATTCCCACAGTGAGAGTGAAGCTTACCCAGTTGGCTCCTTTCACTTCCCCATGATTAAGTCCATGTCTCACTGGACTGTATTGTGGCCCCTGCCTTGTTCTATGACTTCTGGTCTGTCTGTTCTCTGAGGGGGCTGGATGTAATGCAGTTTTGGTTATCACCTGCTAATGGGCTAGCTAAAAAGAAGTCCCGATAAAAATCATAGGATCACAGAACGGTTTGGGTTGGAAGAGACCTTCAAAGATTATCTAGTTATCTAGTTCCAACCCCCCGACATTAGCAGGGACGTCTTTCACTAGACCAGGTTTCTCAAAGCCCCATCCAACCTGGTCTTGAACACTTCCAATGATGGGGCATTCATAGCTCCTCTGGGCAACCTATTCCAGTTTCTCACCACTTCCTTCCTTATGTCCATTCTACATCTGCCCTCCCTCAATTTAAAACCATTACCCCTTGTCCTGTCACTACAGACCCTAGTAAAATGTCTTTCTCTGTCTTTTTTTAAGCTACTTTTATATAGCAAACAGCTTCAAGAAGGTCTCCCCAGTCTTCTGTTCTCCAGAAAAAGCATCCCCAACTCTCTCAGCCTTGAACATAAGTATGCTATTTGGTCACAAATTAGTACCATAGTCCTTTCCCTCTCACAAAATGTCTTCTTCCTCGCTGACCAAATGCAGGGGGTTTCACAGACTGAGAGAGGAGAACCTGATAGGTCTGGATTATTGTTTAGAAAGTTTTGTAGCTCACTTCAAAGTTGCCTCATCAGCTTAGTCTTTTGTTCATTCAGGATGTCTTTGTATCTCCAAGCAGTGTGCGATAACCAACCTTTTCTGTAGCCTGTCACTTAAACCAGCATTGAGTAGAGAATTATGAACATTCATCAGAGTGTTCCAGAGTGTTCCTTTTTTACAGAAAGGAAATTAAAAAATAGAGGCTTTAGGTCAAGGAACCAAGTGTCCATGAATTTTGTGTCCCAAAATGAGATGCTTGGATCCCAACTTCCTAGGACATTTAGTATTTTATACCATTTTACATGCTTTTACAGCATGTTATTTACAGCGTTCCAACCAGCCACAGTTATGTTTGTGAGAACAAACACTTCTGAAAATGTGAAAGCTATCAAGTAGATTACAAGGAAAATGAAGAGCACATTCAGCAGTCAATTGTAAAAAGTTGAAGTGACTTCCCTAGCCCCATACGGGCATCCTGGTCGGAAGCAATTTTCCAATGGGACATTTAAGTGCATTACCCAATCTTTTCCTTTCTTCAAATCCTAGCCTCATTTTCACATGCCCTCCAGCTTGTTCAGCAATTTCTTTTTTTTGCCTCACCTCTATGTGAAAAAGAAACATTTTTTGTGTGTGGAATTCACAGTATTTACTAAGAATAGAGTGCGAAACTGTGATACTCCATGTTCCTGGCATACCAGGGCAGGCAGATCAGATAGCTGTAGGTAGCTAAACTCAGTTTCTAGCACTGGGAGATGAAATGGCTTATGCTGGAGGGGCTTGTGTTTGTGCTTATGGAAGGGTGAAAGAAGTGGTATGGGGAAAGCCCTGTGCAGCACCTGAAAACAAGGTAAGCCTGAGAGTGGCCTCGCTAAAGCATGCCAGCTCAAGGGGACTCTTGTGTGTTGTGTGTGACACTAGAAGATTTCCAAGCTCCCAGGTGTAGCTGGGATCCTGGTGATCATATTCATCTGCACTTTGGGGTTGGCAGAGCCCCGAGCACACCTTACAGTTCTGTGGCCTCTTTCCCCCAGTTCTGTGGCTGCCTGAGCTTGGGGCCAGCTCTCATGTCTTGGTCTGAGCTGGGAGAAGAAGAGCTGTGAGGGACATGTTCAGGGGCTCCCCGCTCTTCTTGGAGCTGCTTTTGATCTCCAGCCTTCAACGTGGATCCTTGCCTGAGTTGCACCATGCCTGTGTCCAGCCTTGCACCTCCTGATTCCAACGTCATGAGCTTGCGTTCTGGCTTGACTCTGGACCTAGACCATCACTAGGGTAGTGGCTGTGATCTCTGGGCTGAGGCTGACCTCGGTCCCCACCTCCAGCCCAGCTCTGCTCTCCTGGTAGGGCACAGTGGGATGTCACTCCATTGGTGTGGCATTGAACTGCCGGCCCAGCTGTCACCCACAGCCCTCAGCTTGACTCCCATCGTGCATCAGCCCCCTCTGCCTCCTTCCCAGAGGGCATGTACCTGCCACCTTGGTCTCACACTTTTTGCTCCCGCTGAAAATGAAACCAAATATGTGAAGCAAACAGGAGCCACATTTCACTCCAAAGAGTTCCCATAGACAGGCAATTGAAAGACTAGATCTCCAAGGCACATGCCATGGCACCAAGCAAAGGTGTCTACATTACCCAGTATGACTGTACTTGGTGTACAGACTGTATTTTTTCCTGATTTCCCATTGCTGTATTCACTGGTAGTCACAGACCATCTTGTTCCAGTGAAAATTCTTGATGTGCAAAACAGTAGATTATTTCTTTTCTTAACTTCTTTCTTGGAAAAGGCCGTACCTTTTGTATTTGAAATTTTCGCAAACTATGCAACCTGAGGCAGCTGTCTGGCATGAGAAACTTCATCCTGAATGGTGTAAGTCTAACAATATAATAAGCAAGAGTTTTATTGTGAAGATTGATAGCCAGCCTTAAGAATAGGCATCATTTTCTGTGTTACCTACAATAACAGGTACTACTTGTACCCATATATTAAAGGCTGCTGAAGAAAAAGATTTCATATGTTAAAGCATCACCTGTTCCAAGAACTGTGAAGCAATCTCTTATATATAAACCTAGTCTAAAATAGCTTGGAAATGACAGCGTCAGAATACAAACTTAGGCCTCTTTCAGGAGACTTTCTGTAATATTTGTAGAAATGTAGCTTATGACATAAATAATTGAATGCCATTACATCAGGGAAACGTTATCAATATTCCCAGAAATTCACCCAGCATTTACCTTTTAGAAAGCCTGCCCTACTTCCTGCATGGAAACAGCATGTCTTCATGGATGTTTTAATATATTAGATAGGCATGACACACAAAATACACGTAAGATACCTGTTGTAGAGAGTGAGGTGAATGAATATATTATTTAAAGGTAAATCCTGACTCTCACATGACCTTCATATTTGAAGTGAAAGGCAAGGAAATTATTTCTTCCTAGCTCTCAGGAAGGAATTAGGGTATAAAATTAAAACAAAAGGTGTGAGAGACCGGAGGTAGAAATGATGTTAATTTGTTTTATTATACACATCAGTGAACACTGCGTACTCTTCTTGTAAAGAATTTTGCTAGGATCATGTGGTACAGTCATAGAAATTTTTGTGGAGGCTTCTAAATGTGGAGTTGCAATGCTCTGGCAACTTATCTACTTTTCATGGAATTATACCTGCTTTCATCTGGCACTTAAGCAGAGTATGTGAATACAAGAATTAGGGACCCAAGGCAGATCTGTGCTGCCTTGCTATGAGTAGGTGTCCTGTTTTATGTGCCTGATGTCAACATCAGAGGAAGCTCACTGTTTCAAATTCATTGTGCTGGTTAGCATGAAGAGCTGACGTGAAATAGGAAAGTATTTGCTTTAATAGCTGACACAGTGAGCTGTGGGCAGCATTGAAACACGTCCACACTTCAAGATATAGCATTTGAGAGGACAGAGGGACAGTCTGCTTGCCCCAACAGAACCTGCCAGTTCAGCAGATCCCTTCAGTCCAGTTGGACTCTGCAGCTAAAAGCAAAGAGAACAGAGTGACCCAAATGTGCTCAGTGTT
The DNA here is from genome assembly GCA_013398915.1 of Dromas ardeola. Taxonomy (NCBI): domain Eukaryota; kingdom Metazoa; phylum Chordata; class Aves; order Charadriiformes; family Dromadidae; genus Dromas; species Dromas ardeola. The sequence goes on along the minus strand of VYZM01000327.1, from coordinate 168,927 downwards.
CCCACTATGCCACCTGAACAGCTGAGCAGGTCCACCACAGCTGGTAGAAAGCACCCACGTTATAGTCAGCTACCCAGGAAAATGAATCATGTCATTTCCTTTTGACAGGAAAGCAGGATGCAACTTCCCTCTTTTCTTACAGGGAGAGTGAGGAGTCAGGGTCTGTGCCAGAACCTCACAACCAACTACTGCAACCTGTGAGCATCCATCTTTCCTCTTAATAAATGCCTAACACAGACGTGGGAGAGGATGGCAAGAACGGTGTTGTATGTTCTCACACCGAGCTACCCAGAGGACATATGCGTAGCACAGAATAGTACTGGGAAGAAGTAGATGTGAATCCATCAATTGACATAATTCTATCAAAATGATACTATGCCTAGGTTAATTAGTCCTGTATTTCAAGCCTCTTGTATTTATTCGTGCAGAGTTAGCTTGTTCATCCCTGCATATATCACATTGTAAAACTGGGGAAAATAGTAAATGGGAGAGGACACAGAGAGGTTGGAATGTAATCCTGTGAAAACCACCTATAAAAACTCAAGCTGGGTCATGTACATGCAAATCTCTGGGCATCTACGGGCAAGCAGACACAGATGTACATATTTGTGGGCCAAAGTACTTCTGACAAGCTTTTTAGAGGAGGTTCCTGATGAATGAATTTCCTGGTCCTCTGCAGTTCGTGGGCTCAACACCAGCTGAATTGTGAATAAACCCAGTTCTTTAGGGAATAAAAACTTTTATGAAATTTTATGAGGAACTACCCAGGCAGTCTTCTCTGAATAAACCACTCTCCTTTCAGGTGGAAGAAAAAAAAATATTGCTGTTCGCAATCTTCTTAAACACCTGCTCCCTTGCCCATTATACACCACTAATGGCAGGACTGCCAGACTGAACGGTGTAAAAATCACGGTTTGTGCCTCCAAGTCATGAGATTAGTTTATGTATCATTATATTTCTTTTTAAAGTTTTGGAGTGAATCTACTTTGCTTTCCAGCATCTGAGCCATTAGTGCAGCTGAACGAATAGCAGTTTCTGAATATTCCAATAGTATTTTTTGAATAATTTCCTATCTATAACACACATTGTGAAATTGCCGGCTTACTGATGAATTCAGTGTATTTGAAAAATGAGGTAACTTCACCAGAGAACCAAGAGCCACTTTGCCATATAGTGCTTTGGCTGCTGGAAAATAAAAGGTGGACTGGAACCCAGAGACGTCTTAGTAGATTAGTGCTTCATTGTCTATCACTTTTATGAAACAACACTTTTTGAAGTCAGAGATCATAAATCATTATTGATTTTCTCCGAGAAAATTTTGTTCAGGCCTTTGTCCATGACCTCAGAATGCATTGCAGATGACAAGAGAAAGCACAGATTTTCCTGGACTGAAAACTGAACAGAAGGCAGTAAGTATGGTGTTACAACCATGGAACCCGTGCTGTTTGACAGTGTGAATGTTAGCTAAGCAAAGACTGCAGGATAAAGTCTTTTATTAATATGTACCGATGATATTAGAGAATTGGATGAAATATAAATATATTGTACTGACAATAAAAGTATTTTGCTAACACAGTGGTCTTCTTAATTAAGGTAAGTTATACTCTAAAAAACCCACACTGCTTAAATGTAGATAGAAGGCAATTCACACAGAAGTCACTCAGGGTTGGAACACACTATTCACGGAACCTTAGTTTTCCGCTAGAAAGGGCGTTTCTGGGGTTAACTTGGCCAAGGAGATAAATTTGTCACTTGCATTGTGCGCTTCTGCCAAATGCAAATACAGAAATACAATAGGATGCAGTTTTCATGAGTGGTGTAGAGTGTATGACAAAATCCCTTTTCAGTGACTAAATAGCAGCTCAATAAATAATCCTGTTAAAGGGAAGGAATGTATTGTTTTTAAAGGTGAGGTGTGTGAAAGCTTCTATTGTACTTGATTTCCTCCACCTCCTTTTTTCACAACATAGAGTTATAGAGTGGAAAAATATAATTAATAGTTTGGGATTTCTGAAGCCCTGACATAAAAAAAAATCTTGCACAAACTGGCTTGTCTCCATCAACAAAAATTAAATTTCAGAGGAACCTGAAGGAAGATTTAAACCTTTCATTATGGGAAACAATAAGCACTATTGAAATGTCTGTCTTGCCACAAATAAATGATCTAATATATCACTTGGTTAGGAATGGATGATTACACTCCTTCAGAACCTGATAAGCTCTTCCCAAATTCAACTCTTCCAAAAAGGTTACAAAAAATGCTTTTATCAAGCAGCTGATAAAAAGTGAAAGGAAATACTTTTTAGATAGCACATGCAATTAACCTGAGGAAATAATTATCAAAGGATGTTATTGAAGCCAATTGATTATTGGATCTTTAACAAGGTGAGATTTGAATATGAACAATGAGAATACTCAGCACCTCATTAAACTGAGAGAAAAATGTGGTAGCATTTTGCACTCTCAACTTCAGTACAGAAGCCAGTAACTAATTGATCATGGTTAAGAAACTTCATAGGCAGATTAATTCATAATCATCCATTGAAGGACTTTGATATCCCTCTGAATCATGTTCAACCTTTCAGTCAGAAACACTGCAAAGGACTGAGCTGTCTGTGGTACATGGCAGTACTTGATATTCTACATTTCCTAAAACTTCCTTCCGCAGTCAAGAACCATATAATGGGGTATTCATTGCGCTTGGCTTCAAGGGGGAGAAAGAGGGACATTTGGGCTCTCTGGCATGAGGTTGGGTGAATGTATGTGAGTTGGTTCAGGCAAGGTTCATGTTGAGTAGAGGTCTACAGCTCTGCCCTTCTCCCTCCCAGCTAAAAGGCCATACCTGTGGTGCAGCCTGAAGTCATCAAAAGAATAATTAGTAGCAGCTTAGTTCCTGTTTTGCCCTTCATCTAAGTCCTTCCATGTATGCATGGTAATTTCAATGAGAATGCATCCCTTTATTTTGCATTCCCAGTTATAGCGTATATATGAATTTGGAAGGACTCCCTTTTGCTCCAGTGGCCTTTGAATTAGTTCTTCTAGAAACCCCCACGACATGGCTTGTTTTCACTTGTTTTTAATGTTAATAGGTCTAACAATGATTTATTACTCAAATTTCTGTATGGATAGAAATTTGGTGATATGTGAAAATAGAGCTGGACACCATTTGCATATGTGATGAGTTTTTATAAAAGAAAACATATTTAAGGCTAATTTATCCTTCTAAAATATAAATGTTGCGATTAGCACTGGAATGACTTCTTACAGTTCCAAAATAATTAAATAATGAGGAAAAGAATGTTCACTCACTGCATAATGAATCCATCCAACAGGGCACAATAGACACAGTCATATTAAAACCTGGATCATTACCCTTCTTTTCCTGCAATTAAGGGCTCCACAGGATGTGGATGTTCCACTGATATCAGTCAGTCTAATAACACTTTAATTATTTTTAAAAGTCAGATAAGACATGCCGAATCTGAAATAAAAATAGCTCAGTATTGTCACACAGACACGTCGGCTTACCTTCTCCCTGCTTGCATATGCTTTCAGAAAATATGCGAGCAGAACATGAGTGCAAGTACCACATGCTCTAATGCTATCTTACTGAGAAGTAACCCTATGTCTATCATGTCATTTGTTTCCTTTAACTGTTCCTCAGGGATTAGTTTGACTAGCCTATTGCTTCATGTTTGGATAATGTGGCTAATCCTTTCCAGTTTCATTATTCTAATCACTTGCAAGCTGGCTCCCTTTTGCCTGACTATATGGCAGCCAGACAGTGCTGCTTTCCTTTGTAAAGTGGCATGCGCTGAAAATGCAGAACACCTTTTTTGTAGCCTCCATTTAAAAGCCAGGTTTGGCAGCTGGTTTAGTGTATGTTTCAAAACTACGTAGACAGAAGGGCCCTTGGGAGATGATGCTTTGCATCGGGCTGTCTTCTTCGATCAGTGCAGACTTTTTTAGATTTTCACTTCCAATTGCATTCTATCCATAATTTCTGTGTTTAATTGCGAGCTATAAATGTGCATGCCACTGAACTATCTGAAAACTTTGAAAGGTTTCATTTTAAAGTGTCCCTCTGGTGATATAATACACTTTGTAAGAGAAAGATATGTTGGTATTACATGCACTCCTCATGCTCCCTCTATGATTTCCATGTCATGTTTGCACAGTTTACTAGTAAAAACATGTTTTTGCTGTCCTCACTGTTTCAAATTCAGTGTAACTTACAAAGAAATCAACGGACATTTTCCTCTGCGTTGTTCATAAACACACAAAAGTCATCATAAATGGCCTGAGAAAACAAATTTAGACACTGCTACAATGAACACGGAAGATGCCTTAATGAAGCAAGAGACAGAGAAGGAACAAAACAGTTTGTCATTTGTCTAAGGAAGGTAAAAAATTTGAAATGTTAGAGGGAGCAATCATATTTTACTACCATGATCACTACAAGAAGAATTTACCACAAACAGATAAAACTACTTTTATTTTCACTATTTTCAACTTCTTGAAACATTTCTCAGCTTCAGATACTGAATCTGTAAACCTGAGGCAATCATTCATACTTACCTGTCTGCTCTCATTGAAGACATGTAAAACTCTATTTTTATGTTTGTCACAAGCTAAACACCACTCATTACTCCCATCTTAAAGATGAGAAAACTGAGCTGTGAAGAGGTGAATTGCCAGCTCTGAATATTTCCCCTCAATTACCATGACCTAAAGTGAACTTCTCATATAATTTGGAGCATATACCTGAAAAGACGTTTTCCACTTTTTTTTAAAATACCTCCTACTGAAAGAACATCAATCTTCTTCTCCTTTGGGCAGAACTCCAAATCGTGGATTTATCTGATGCAAAAAAATGGTGGAATGAGTTTAAAGATCAGTTTCCTCCACCTCATACTCCTCCTGGTGTTATTCCAAGTGGCTTGATTTCTTCAGAAATCATCCTGAGTACATTTATTTGGCTTCACCTCCGAAGTACCTATTGCATCTGTCCAAATATGCACTTTCCAAATGATCAGCTCCATCAGTCACAGAAACTTTCTGTTCTCTCTGTCCTTTGCCGATGGGAAATGTTCCCTTCTAAAGAAAAAAACTTCAGCCACCACTGAATGTTGTCCAAGAGCTTTTCAGCATAGAGACTGTCTTTTGGAGTTAGAGGTGTAAGAGAGTATTGGACGATTTTCTTTTCTGAACTCTGTAGGGTTTTGTGCCTTCTGTTTTGTGCAAGGGCAGCCATTTGTGCATTGACCCGGTGTAGCAAAATCTGCCTGTTCTTATGAGACCAGTCTATTTCAGACCAAGATTTGCTAAGACGTTTTGGAAAAGGCTCATGGAAAACATCTATCAATGGCTCTGAACTTTGATTGCATCTCAACTATGGACCTGTCTTCAAGCATAATAAACACTAAATGATGAGACACTTGCATTAAATATTTATGTGATTTAAACAATCTATTGCAAGGACATGGAAAGACGAGGGAAGGGGTGAAGTGGATTGTGTATTGGCCCTCATTGCAAATCTTAATATTAATGTGAAAATTAGATTGGTGATCCCTTCTCAGACACCTAAGTCCATTGCCAGTCAAATACCCACACATTATATGATGCTGCTGTCCAGGAGTATATAGTAATATGATCTGTAATGTGGAAAATATCTAAATTTCACATCATATACATATACATTGACTCACATACATCAGCTAAGCATCACAGAAATTAAACATCTTGCAAGGTTCTGTTGTCATGATGATCAGTCTGGGAAAAACAGAGTTGCTTGATGGTAAAGTTGAGATGAAGCTGTTTACTTGCTCGAAGTAAAGTTGAGAGTCCGTGGTGAAGCCTCTATGTTTCTCAGCTGATTCAAACCACACTGATAGCTTCCTATTTTCTTGATAATTAAGTTGGTCTTAATGTAGTAAAAGAAAAACAGAAAGGGAATGGGGAAATGGGCAATCACTTTAAATGCCCATTTCCATACACACCTTTTTGCATTGTCATAAATATATTACAGGCTCAGTTTTCCTGGGGAAAAATGTTGCTATTTTCTGTGTTGCTTGCTAAATCTAGGTCAAGAATGAAAGGTTTAAGTGACTGAGAAAAAACAGCTGGTGATTTTTCAAGCAGTTAATCGAAATCTGGTTAATTGTTTCTATTGCACTCAGGGAGGGAAATAGATAAAATGTGAAGCAAACTACTTGATAGCATCAGGGTTTGCTAAACCTTTTCTTCATCTGTCTAAACTGATACGAGGGAAAGAATTCAATATTTAAGAATTTTCGACAGGTTTAGTTATGAGATTTTGTATGGAGGATACACTTGAAACTTCTCTTAGTTACAATATTCATTCAACAAACTACAGTGCTGTTATTATGCTTTTAAATTGGTATAAATGAAAACATAATGCTAATGTGTGCATTTTATACAACTGTCTCGTGATTTAAATGGTCCATTGTAACAGGCTAAGACCTTTTGTAACATTAATTCCACTTACATTATTGTGAAAATGGCATGTTTTTACTCTGATTTGTTTCTGCATATACAGAGTCCTTGTATACCTCTTTCAGTTAAAAAAAAAAAAAAATATTGGTTTGCCTTGAATTTGCAGAGTTAACCTTACAGAGAGAGCTGGTATTAACATATCTTGTTTGATGCATTATAGTGTTCACAGAAGGTCCAGCACTGCTTCACAGCAGACAAAAAGCTTTTACAGGGCACAAGGTAGAGTCGTTAGGTGTTCTGCTTCATGATAATGGAAAAGGAAGGAAGGGAGGAAGACATGTAAAATACAAGTTTTTAAAAAATTTTGGAGGACTTTCATATAAAGAAATATATCTGCATGTATAGTGAAGATATTCAATGACTTTTTACTGTGTTTCTGTCTTAGTGCTGGTATAAAATCAATTGAAGACAATGCAGTCTACAGCTTCAATAGTCTGTGGAAGATTTAGATCTCTGTACTCTTGAACATAGGATCTCCGAGCCATTTTCTTGGGTTTTGGGTTTACTAGATATAGCTTAGGTTGCTTAATATTACTTTACAAGCACCCATAAGTCTTGACTTGGATTAAAACATCATGTCAGAGGAATCTGGCTATGTTATCTTTTCCTTTTGATGGTCCTAGCTGATCAAGGGAATTTAAATACTTTGGTGACTCTGGACCTAAGCAGCCTTGTCTGCATTAAGGAAAGGAATGCAGAATTTGCCTATACGATCATAGCTCATGGGAAAAATTACATTGATCTTGGAAGACTGTTTCTACTCTTTAAAAATGCCATTTTCTATTTCATTTATGGTTGTGTGCACTGTCTAAGTGCAAATAATAGTTAGATAATGTGTAATAGACTTTTTCAAACCCATCTGACATTAAGCCATGCTCTAGCTCTATCAATACTGTGTAGAAAGATTGTGAATTTGAAAATAATAGACACTACATTTGATAGCTTTCCTTTCACCAGCTGCTTTTTGTGTTTTTTCAGAACACCTTGTCATATGCTAAATTAGAAGAAATCAAGAAGTCTATATAAATATTTGGGAAACCAGTTCATAGTTGTACGATTACTTAGTTTGTCTATTTGTTAATGCCAGCTTCAGCTTGAGAATACATGATACTGAGAAAAAAAACCAAAACATAATGAACTCTTTGTTGTAACTAGAATGGAATTTTTCTAAGAGCAATTAAAAAGAATTCTGACCTTAAAGCAATAATCCAGTTTTCTTTGTATCATAAACTTGGAAAGATTTAAATTAAGATAATTCATAACTTGAATTAGATTATTCACAACTCATACCACAACTGTATCTCATCATCTCCATCATATGGATGTGTTTTTCCCATTAAAAATAAAAAGGAAAATACATTAAAGATAAACTTCTAACACAAGTAAGGATGGAAGAGAATGTGACAGCAACCTCCCTTGCTGCCATTTGCCAACTGATTTTATTTAAATCCAAATTCTTCAGTTATTGAGGGCAGTGAAAGTTTGCCTTTGATTTGGTTGCAGCCATGATTTAGCTATTTGGAATACAATCAGATGTATGGCACCACCCATTTGTGTGTGATCATTGGATACGGCATATATTGAAGCAGCAAGTATTCCTTTGGAATGGACGTAAGTCTTTGACAAACACTGGAAACAAGCACAGACGTTTTAGAGTTTTATTTGCTTGGTGGGAGAGGAGGGGTGACTAAGTAACAAAAGTTCAGTCCTACTAGCTCTGATCATTACACGCTTGACCCACAAAAGCATGCACTTAGCTTTAAGCACATGAGTAATCCTACTAATATCAACTTTCCCTTAGCAATATCATGCAAATAAATGCACACTTGTTAAATCCTGCAATCTTCTTTATCTGTGCTGCAAACATATAAGTTGTGGGTGTTGTTTTCAATTTGTGTTTCTAAAACTTTTTTTTTTTTAAGCATTAGCAGTTCTTCCATTTATCATAACTCAAAGCCAACTCTATTTCTTTTTATTTTTTACATAAAATCTAGTAAAAGTCTAACTTAGATTAGGGGGAAAAAAGTAAGAATTTGCACTCAAATTTATGATCTGATTTTTAGAAAGGTTATAAGTGTCTGAAAGACGTGTAAATAATTCAAGTTACCTATCCTAAGTTATACAATATTGAAAATACTCCTTGACGTAAGAAATATCCCTAAGAAGCTACTGATTCTAGACTTTTGGGACTAACTCTGACTGGGGGTTTGTAAAAGTCTTCTGCAGAGAATAGCTCTTCTTAAATGTATGCACAGGAGCTATCAGCATTTTCTATTTCACATGGATTTTTTTGGTGCTAACATGGTACAAACAACTAAATTCAATAATTAAAACAAAATCCACTAAAACATAGCAGGGAAAAATTTTAAACTGAAACAACTTTTTTGGTTAGGAGATGGAGGATAATAGACAACTAAATTAGACTATAGGCCTACCTTTTCTATAAGTAAAGTTAGATAAAATTAATTCCCCTATTTCCCTCATCCCCCCACCTCCCATACTTCTCCAGTCAGAGATTGTTTTATATGCTGTTTTCAATTTCTTCTTATAGTAATGTTCTCTGTGCATATAGGGTTCTCCTTTGTTATGGTAATTTTATATTATATCTCAAAAAGGATGTGGAGAGTGGATTGGTATAATCTAAAAATTCCAATCAGGAAACAGAATGAAATCATTTTCATTGTCGCCAACAAAATCATTGTGCTGCATCACCAGTTTTTAATGAGAATAGTAAGGAATAATATCAGTTAATATTGAACAAATCTCACTCAGCAATTTTTGACCATCACAAAAGCTTTTAACTTCAAAAAATATAATTTTGGAAATGAGAAGCATGTCACAGTCTTTATACATATATGTACATGAATTAGAAAAGTGTAGCACAGAATAATGAACACAATAAAATTTTTCACTCCTATGCCGAATGTTTAAGCATGCTCCTTAAGAACGTTGTCATATAACAAAACAACTCCAAACTTACTAAGAATTAGCCATCAAAACAGTTTTTCAATATGCATTTTAACTTATTTCTCCCTTGTAAATAAGATATATATATTTTTTCTCTAACTAGGCAGTTTATACTAGACTGGCTCCTTTAAAATCTCAGGCCAATATTGAAGATTTTCTATGAAGCATGTAAGTGCTTGCACATTTGTAAAACATATATGGATAGCATTTCAATGAAATCCAAATAACCCCATTATTTTACATGTGCAAAAAATAGTCTGACTGGACTGCCAGTCTGTTTGCTATATTTAACAATTAGTTTAATACACAGGCTCCTTGAGGACAAAAGACAGAAGGGCTGCCAATTTTCTGTATGGTTGGTAGATCACTCATAGCCTCAGGCTAATGAGCTGTAGTTTATTTCTCTGACCCTTTCCTGATATGCCTGTAACGGTGTTTGAAGTGTGGTTCTAGGGTTGCTATTATCCATCCCGATTTCATATTTCTAATTAGGCCAAATGCATTCCAATCAAAATGTAGAAAATATGAAAATGGTCTGGTACGAGTAGAGTGATAACGATGCTATTCACTGGCAACATGATAAAAAATAAAACAAGGAAGGGCAACAGTGAAAATACAGACTTGTTTTTGGACTAGATTTCCAAAAGAGCTCAGCACCAGAGTTCCAGTTTAACTGCCTAGTGACAATGGCTGCACTTTTAGAAGGTATCAGCATCACTAACAATTTTGTTCAAATATTTTAAAAGGAAGAGAGTTCTTCTGAAACTTTGACCATAGTTGTGGGAATCACCTTTCAAAGTCTAACCTGAGATAATTTACATACTACATTTACAGAGCTCTCATAAAATAGATATACAGATAAAACAGCCTCAGTTATTTGTTCTCTTACTAACAAATGACAGCCCTCTAGTTCATGGGAGCATGGTTATCTTGGCCTTGATTCATCGAGGAAATGAGCTTGGACCACACAGCAATCATATCAGTTAAGTCTGATGGGGTGTCTCTGTCAGTGCATACCCCTAACAAGATCATGTGGAGTGTGAACCCATGCAGTTGGTGGATTTATCAAGAAAATAGGAAATATTTCTTATATGATGTGAGGGGATTAGGAGGTGGGGGGGAAACAGTAACACATATGGAGGTGAGTAAGCCTGAGAAAGAGAAGGACAAGTGGACACTTTGAGGTAGGCTTTACGCACTTTGATAATATTTTAAAATGCAGACCAAAGAGGCTACAGGGAACACAGATAGGGAGGGGAAGTGAGAACTGGCTAGGGAAACTCTGGCCGAAAAATAAAACCACAACAAAAAACGATGGTGCTGCACAATCGAATTTGAATAGTTCTATACCTTAGTGAAAAATTTCTTGACATTCAGGATTTTTGAAGAGGTGCTGATTACTGCTTAAACTGACATTCTTTGCAGCAAATTCCAGATTGACCAGTGCAAATGTGAAATGTGCTTCAAAATGCAGATTTACTTTTTTTAAATACAGAAAAAAATTTACTGGCTACAAATAAACTAACATTCTGCCTGATATTATTTCTTGATCAGTAAAGAGAATATTCAGCGGTTAGTATGATTATCACCGTAGCCTGTCAAAATAGGTAACTACAAATTTAATGTGAAACATACAAAGCATTGCTGAGGATCCTCCTAGTCCTAAATCGCCTTTTTCCACCCTCCCCCCTTCTTTTCTACCCTGTTCCCTCCCTGTAACCTTTGTTCTAACGCTCTGTTTCTCCTTTCCCTTTTCTCCAATCTCCTCCTAATTTTCCTTTCATCTGCTCTGTTTCTCCCATCATTCAAGCTTCGCAGATGAGGTTTGCTAAGGTGGTTCCTATTTTGCTTTTACATCTGCTCTAAAAGGAATTTCATTTAAACTTGAAGCAAATGCTGGCCATTGGCCTAGGATTCATTTGGCAGAAATGTTTTTAAGAGCCTGGCAGATTGAAATACAGCTTTTGATTCACTGGGAAGGTTGTGATTGACTCCTAGTCCTCCACTCCCAGCCTTAGAATTGAGTGTAGATAAATGCAGTTCAGCTTGTTTTGTTCCTGAAATAAGTTTCTACAATGGCACTTGCACCCTGGGACACTTGTTCCCTGGAGGACAGCCTCGCTTTACTGAACTACTCTCAGTTCGCCAGGCACTGGTTCAGTTGTGTCAATTCTGCCTGCATCTGCAATATTTTCAAAGGGTCTGAAGCCTGAACTACTTTAGGAGACTTGAAGGAAGCAACCCCTGCACTTGGCTATCGTATTGCACTGGTGACACATGACACTCTTTGTGTACCTGCCGAGTTCAATATTGTGAAAACTGACACTCTTATTCTTGAAATGGGCCTTTTGACTGCTTTAAACCTCTAAGTTGTTAATGGATGTGTTTCTTCCCCAACAGAACTGAATAAACCTCCTTGTTTAACCTCTGTCTCCATTGCGACAGGCTGTGCTGAGTCCGACACTGGGCTGTGCTCTGGCACTGGTGCACCAGAAAAGAAGTGATTCCCATACAACAGAAACTTAGATGTTTGACTTTGTCTGCGGAAAAAAGCTGTCCTAGGAGCTACAAAAGCAGGAAAAGAATGGCTTCATAGAATACACTAGCTCCCAGAGTAGGAGTTTCAAATTCTTGCCAAGAAGGAAAAAAGAGAGAGTTTTATGCATCTGCACTTATGCAAGCTGAATAAAATGATTTTGAGGGACAATCACACGCTCCCACAGACAGGAGGACATCAAATGCCGGTGATACGTAAAATCTTTTTTTATCAAAGGGTTTCCATGTAGCACAGGTGTTATTATCCTGAATTAGACCAGTGGTACTTTTATTCCATTCCCGATTCCCCCAACACAGCCAGTAGTAGATGCCTCCGAGGGGCATTCTAGAAGCACAACTTTAAAAGGCTGGGGAGAATGGCTTACAGAGAAAACATATTTTCAGCTTCCCTTTTTGTCAGAGGTTAGCTTATTCTATGTCAAGTTACTTGTTAAGACCTTTAATAATGTCATTTGAATGGGACAAATTTTGCAGAACATCCTGGGCACATTGTTTCAATTACATACTTTATAAAATTCACTAACAGGAAGATAGAGGCACTTTCACACCGACGCTCTGGTTTTATGCTTTTATTTAATGCTGCCTAGAGAAGGATGCTGCTGATTTTGCAAAGCTATTTTTGGGTCTGTTGTTACTGCATAGTTTTATTGTGCTTAAGAATACAGGAGCAGACTCTGAAGAGAACTTCTGCATTGTATTGTACACATGAAGTTGTTTGGAAGCTGAATTCTTTCTTTTCCATATGGCGATTTAACAGGATGAAATGATTTTAAGATGCCTGATCTCAAACAGAAGTATAAACTCCATTCCTAGGCCACATACTAGTATCCAAACAAGTAGCTGTGGCTTCTGTGGTCCCGCCTGTGATCTTTTACAATCAAATCTTTTCCTCTCAAGTTTATTCCAAACTTTCAGCAACTATGGAAGTTGCTGTGTGAGATTTTTACTTGTGAACTATTAGTCTCAGACTAATAATACCTTTTCTTGTTGCCAGATAACTAATTCCCAATAGCTAAAACCTACATATCCATTTGATGATAAATATCGAAACTGTGGTAAGAACTATGTGAGAAAGTTCCTTCCATGAACTTTGTCTAACATAACTGAAGATATGTCTGGTTCTACAATCCGCAAAATAATCCATAAAGCCGATGTTTTGTTTTCTTTATCAAATAAGTTAGTTGAGGATGAACACAATCTTTTTACTGATGAGGAGGAATCCTCAGTACTTTGTATCAAAGTTGTTGAGGATATTGAATTGCAAGTCCATGTAAATATTCTAAATTCTCAGAGATTTTTTCTTCTAGTTCAGGGTAATCTTTTCTTTCACTAATTCGCTTTTGAAGGACAGTGTCTGCTGCATGCCTAGTGGTCACATACGGGCCTGGAAACCCTGGGAATATAAGGAGTAATGAAGGTGGGACCATGGCAGATACTGTTCCTACAGTATCAGGCTTTTAGTTCTATAAAACAGTCTAGAGGCTGGTAAAGGAGACGGGTGCCTGGGAAATGACCTGTGCTGACACTGAGAAAACGGGCACCTCTAGGACCGTCTGCCACCAGCAGGGCTTCTGAAGAGCTCAGCTCCTGGAGGTAAGACATGCCCACCAGCCATCCAGGCAACTGCACAGAAGGAAAACGAGCCACCTAACTTTCAAATCAACCTACTTCTTGCAGAATGTTTTAAGTGAACTAGTAAAGGAAAAATGCTCTCCTGAATCCTCTCCAACCCATTTTACCAGTTCCCTGTTTTGGTGAACCTGAACAAACTGATTGTGATACTGTCAAGATCATACAAGGTTTTGAATTCTAATGCCACCACCATAACATAGTCACAAACTGAGAAGTACATAAAATTCTGTAGTACTTTCTAACGATTTCTCAAAATAAGTATAACCGTGTGTAACTGTGTAGTTGACTTGCATTAAATTCTGGTGCCTGATCCTTCTTTACTAATAGATGACTACAGACATCCTTGACCCTTTCAAAATGGCTCTAGTAAACTGCCCTTACATTCTCACAGTAACTAATTAACAAATAGCTTGAAGCAAACTTTATTTGCTGTGTTGCTTCCACAACCGTAATCTAGTTCTTGTTAAAATTTTTTACTCACAACGGAAATCTGAAAACTAGTCTCTGACGACAGACTTCATTTCACATCCGTGGGAATCTGCAGAATTTCTAGAGGAAGAAGCATTAAGCACAGACACACTCATCCATGAATTACCCTCAGGCCAATTGGAAAATGGAACATTTTAATCAGGCTTTGAAAAATTGTTTGTAAATGTCTAACCCAAAAGGAAAACAAAACAAACCCTAGAAATCTTTTACCTCAGCTACCTCACACAACTACCGGGTAAAATGACATGCTCAGATGTCTCCCAAAATATGGCAGTAACATACAGATAACACTGTGCACTGATGGTGTGCAAAGTCTGATTATGGTAAAAAGATATAAAACATCCAGGACAAAGGTACATGTAAGAATGATAAAAAATAATAAATAGCACCTCAGAATTATTTGAATTTTTTGTACGGGGCTTGTCTTCCTTGATTGCTAAAACAGAATGAAAGAAACAGAAAAAATGATAATTTTGAAAATAAAGGTTACAGTGGAAGGGGCCTTCGATACTTTATTAGAGACTTAAATCACTTACTTTTTGGTGGTAAGGATCTAGCGAAGCACAGTCCTCATCTAACCTGAGTATCCCACCCCTTACTTGTCCCTTACACCAGGCTGAATGATTCAGCCGGTCGGACGCTGATCTCAGTTTCAGACTGGGTTCTCATTTTGTATGAGACAGCTGGGAAGTGACTGTCTCAAATGGTAGAGCTGGGTGGCAAAATCAGTCTTTTCAGGTTCATCATTAGTGCAGAAAATCATGGGGCTGCTGACCAGCCAGCCGGAGGCATGAGCCAGGTCCAGGATCAATCAGAGAAGTCCAGGAAGGCGTTCAGGATGAGCTGGAGACAGGACTGAGGGCCCTAGGCTGGGCTGAAATGAGGTTCTGGGCCACGGACAGGGATGGGGGAGGCTCCAGGGAGCCTGGGCAGGGACAGGCAGGGCTAGTGGTTGGCTCCAGAGCCCTGAAATGGAGTGACTGGTCATGGTCAGAGCTCATCGCAGCTGAAAGCCAGTTCTAACAGACATTCATTAATACCAGGTATGTTATTGTAATATTATCATTAAGTAGTGAGCACGGAATATAATAGACATTTTATGTGTTAGGGAACATGTGTCTCTCTGGGTTCTGAGCGGGAATGAGTGTTGTGGTCCACAAAGAAAGAGAGGCTTATTTTAAGAACTCAGCCAAAAATGGAAATTTGAATATCCAACATAGTGCTGTATAAGTCCCATGCAAATATCTCAAATACTCCTGAATATATTAAATGTCACGATAGGCCTGTGTTTAGGCAAGTAGCTGGAGACCGTAAATTGAGATATCTACAATCAGATGGTGAATCCCACTTTTAGATCTCCTACAGGAGGCTTGTGCCATTCTGGAACAGCACCTAGAAACTGCCTACAACATCCTGACACAGTGGGGATAGCACTATATGCCTGTACTTAAGTGAAGGAATTGAACTCACAAGTGCCTAAAGGTTGTTACCTATATACGTCCTAGATTTATAAGCTCTCATTGAAGTCAAAAAAGGTCCAGCTAGCCAACAGGATTTGGAGAACTATTCAGAAATAAAATAGGCATTTGCAATTATACATCTGAATGATTCTCCAGATTTCTTTAACTGTATCGACTAGATCACCATTGCTTCTATGGGGAACTCAGATGCATAACCCTCAGGTAGACACCACACCTAGGTTTTCTTCAGTTTAGGTCTGACTCTGACAACAAATATCTCCATGTGCATATGACAATTTTTCAGGACATTCCCAGTGTACATTATCATCGTCATAGTGGTTAATAACAAATAACAGCTAAGCGGGAAGAACTGCTTTTTCTTCAGGTTAGTGAATATTAATTGAGGGTGAATGTTTGAATCTGAGTGACCTTCACAGACTAATTTGTAGTGATCCCCTGGGTTTTCGCATTCCTACCAGAACAGTTCCTGTAAAAACAGGGTGTGTTAATAGCAAGACCTTGTTTTGAAGTACCTGCCTGCATGTCCACTGAACTGTAAAAAAGTGAAAGAAACAGAATTAACCTAAATGCTAGATCTGCTGAGATTTTTTTTCCTTTCATTTCTAACTCCTCCTGCAAAATCTGCAAATTTTTAAAAAAACCAGAACCCTGGATGACCTGAGGGTGTCCAGGAGAGGCACAAGATTACAAGGTGCATCTCCACTAACCTCCATGGACAGGCTGGTACCACAGCAGCCTCTGAGGAAGAAATCTCTCCTCATTAACTCTGTTGGCCAGGACAAATTTTGCTTCTGGAGGCAAGGTGAGCATCTTTCTTGCACCTGGGAGAGGGGGGTTGTAACAGTTGTTTTCAAATAAAACTAAGTGACCTTGGAAA
Source organism: Dromas ardeola (assembly GCA_013398915.1). Classification (NCBI taxonomy): domain Eukaryota; kingdom Metazoa; phylum Chordata; class Aves; order Charadriiformes; family Dromadidae; genus Dromas; species Dromas ardeola. The sequence continues at coordinate 152,409 of VYZM01000327.1, read as the reverse complement.
GGCCATCCTCATTGCTTTAATTTGTTTTGGACTGGTCTTGTACGAACTTCCCAGTCAAGGCATTCCAATCTCATTTCTGGTTCAGTTCTGCAAAAAAACCAACCCACAACCACTTTGTATTTCAGGCAAGAAATAGCAATTGTTTAAATACTCTTTATTCACTCTCAGCTCACTGACTTTCCTTACTGTTGTCAGATTAGTGGGAAAGTGATTTTGGTTTTCCCTGGAGGGCTGAATACAGGTAGTGGGGTTCTAGACTACACTGGAGAAAGGGGCCAGCAATTATTTTTCCCAACAGTGCTCCAGGAGTACATTATAACTGGATTTTTTTTTTTCTGCTTCTGACAAAATGACATCTGTGCTCAGGCTTTTTTCCTCCCACAGCAGATACATAAGATTCTGCAAGAAATTAAGTGATAGGTGAGATAGCTAGTGTGTGGGTAGCAGAAAATTCTTCTTTCTGATTTCACCACTTTAAAAATCTTAAAATTATATCAGAAATCAAAAGTTACAAATAGTCCTGTTAACTTGGATTTACTCAAACAATCTATGGTGTCATACAATTTTTAATCTCAAAACACTGATTTGTATCTCAGATGAGAGTGATCAGATGTGAGTAGGCTTAATGGGAGTAGAAAGATTTTCCAAGTGGCAGATTTGCATACTCTTTTTTTTTAAGCAGTTTCTGCGTAAATTTTTGGGAACTTCAGTTACTTTGACGTAGCGTCTGCAAAATGGATCTGTTTGTACAATACTGAGGAGTGTTAACCTCCCCCTCAGGAAAGCAGGCTCAAGTAATTTGTGATTAAATGTGTTTTCAGAAAGCCAGTATCTTATATTAGTAACTGGTGATATGTAACTCCATCTGCTCCATGGTTACGTACGGTATGAAGATTGTGATGTTATCTATTCATGCTCTGAGAACTTTTATTTATCTCACTCTTTTTTGTTATAGGAACCTGATAACGTATGGTTACTAACACTCAGATGACTTCTCCAAATATAAAATCAAGGTAAGATGTCTAAAATTTATATATTATAAGGACACTAGGAACCATTGTGACAGTCTAGCTTGATCAATTTATAATGTATCTATATGACCTGTGTGCATCTTTTGAAACCATTGGTCACAAATAATTATTGCTTCGCTTTGAGATTTCTGCTGTAGTGACTCTTGGCTGGATCTTTTCTTCTGCTTTTTATAATGCCCATCAAGAAAATTCTAAATAGCAGATATGACTTCTTTCTAATTGAACATTGCAGTCAGAAGTTACTGGCTATTTCTTTTTCTTAAAGATAAAATAATAAATGTATAAACAATAGGAAATGAAAACCCTGAAACAATGTTGATCCAATGCTTCCACTTACCTCATTGGAAGTTGTTTTTGACCATCTTTTTTATCTGCATGGTGTTTAATTGCAGAGTGCATTTGATTGAATAGGTTATGAATTGAATAGGTTTTTCCACCACAGGCATCTACTCTGGGTTAGGGACTGGATTCTTCCCAAACATCTTGTCTAGGTTCATTGATACAGAATCTTCTGCATGCAAAGATCTGCCTGTGGAGTTGATAAGCGAGCTGCTGATGAGCTACCTTTACTTCACAAGAGCAATTTTCCCCTGAATGGTTGTTGATTATGAAGAATATCCTCCCCCTCATGTCATTCAGATAAAGGTCTTGTGCAAATAACTCTTTAGAACTAGGTTCCAAGTACTGTGTATTTAGCAAAAAAGTTGCATTTACCACATCCCCATGCACAACACATTTCACTGCTCCATCTAGCTGCTTTTCTCTTTCTGACAGTGGCTTATTCAGTGCTCCCTTTTTAAATAAGTAAATCCAATAAAACCTATGAAAAGACATCTAGCACTGTTCTGTTGCTCAATTAAGTGTTAGGTATTCATGCTGAATACCCTGAAATAATTGTAGCCAAAGAACTATTTCTTCTTAAATTATAGCTTGGATTTGGAGAGTGAGGGCAATGTTTAAAGAGAAATTATTTAATGTTCCTTACAGTGAAATTAGTTAGTTTTACTTATTTGGCTACTTTAACAAATGAGCGTAGCAGTATTGAATTCTGAGTGCAAGTATTTCTGTTTGGACACTGAACACTCCTCTAGGTATAAGTTGCTATTACATCTAACTGAGTGGGAGTAATCTTTTTGTGACACCCATGTCTTATTAGAACACTCTGTGAAAATATCTTGTGAAATTTGTTTGCTGTAAGTACCACTTATTTTTAATACAGAAAGGCATTGAGTCTTGCACTCAAATAATAATAATAATAATAAAAAAAAAAGTACTGATGATCCTTCTCGTATTTCAAGAGCTCTTTAGTTTTCAAAAATTGTCTGGTCCTGAACTGAAACATGAAATCAAAATCTTGAGTACTATAAATCTTCAAAGAAGTAGGAAGCAGTATTAGATAACCCTGAAAAAAATAGATATTTCATTTGGATTTGTATAATTCATTTGCTTTGTAATTATATTCAATTATTTTAATGAAATATTGTTTTGATGCAGAAAGACCACATCACTGCTTATGTTTTGTTAAAACAGAAGCTGCTACCATTCAGAAACACTTTTATTTTCTGTCTTTTAAACTGTGTTGAGTCTAACATCTACCTACCAGAAATATGCGTTTTCTTGGCATTTTTCTACAAATAGCACATATTCAACTGATAACCTTCTAACCAGATTGAAAAGATATATACATTCAGCCATCTGTAAACTGAAGAATATTGTCTGATGAAGTTCATAGGTTCAAATTAATCCCTACACTTCAAGGTCTTTTCTGGGTCACGTGTCTTCTGCACCTTGTGCTTCCCCCTCTCTCCCTCCCCCAGCATTGCCCTGACTGGTCTCTTCCCACAGCTCAGTCTCTCATTTCAGCCCTTATGTGTCAACTTGTTCTCTCCAGCACACTGTCTCTTGGCCTTCCTCCATGGCCTCCACCCATTGGGAGCATCATTTTGTTTGCTAAAGGAAAAGAGCTTGCTTTGAACCTTCCACTTGATCCCCGTCGATGATGATGTCTGAGTGTCACCTCTCAGCAGTGCCTTGAAAGACGTGTACCACGCTCAACCCCTCTCTCTGTTGGGTTGGGTTTTTTTTTCATCTTGCACCACCCATTATTCCCTTCACTGTGACATCACTTCACAGTTTTTGCTGAAGATTCAGGAGATCTGTGTTCAGCATGCAGAACTGCCACAGATTATTCTTTTGTGTGAATTTAAGTAACCCACTAATAAAAATACGTGTATTTCTGTTTCGCTTATGCAGATGGATAAGAGGGAATCTTGAAAGTGAGTTGTTAATTCGCATACAAACTAGGGATCCTTGTAACTGCCTGAGTAGATCTACCCTTTTGTCAGTTTTGCAAATCTTCTGTGTTTGCCGTTTACAATGCTGCAACCTTTTTGACTGTCCCAGTAAAACACTACTCCACATACATGTAAAGCCATCTTTTAGATTAAGCTACCAAGGAAGCTCATGGCACTGAGTTGCTATTGGAAATTTTCCTTCCCTACAGGGAGTGAAAAAGTAATTTTGACCAGATGTGTGAAAGGGCTTTTGGGAGGTGCTGGTTTATGTCAGACTGCAGTCCCATACGCCATACCCTTAGCAGAGGAGAGGGAAGGGCAATGCACACATCCAAAACTGGAAGAGGACTAGAGCAGACCAACACTCAGAAGTATCTCTGACTAAAACCAGGGTGAATACCTCATCTAGAGCATGAAGAGATTGGTTATTAAAGTTATGGAAGCATTTTATATCAAATTGGTGGAACTGCAAGAATATGACCTCCTAACCAGCTGCAAATGGACTGCAGCTTACAAATATGAAGCTGTGTTATCCTGTTAATGTAGTATGTTAGAGTAACATAGGAGAGTTTATGATAAATTGTGGTACACCTGCGGCCTTTGAACTCCAGATGTAGGCTCTGCTTTCTGTGGGTTGTGGGAAATCTTGGGATTTTGACTGAAATAACCACAGGAAAACATATGTCTCATTCATTTACAGATGATATGCAAATGCAAATTCACTCCTGTACTACTGTAAAATTAGTAGACGACAGTACGCAGGGTCTTCTGTCAATTAGGGCCCAAATGAGGGATCCTTTTTCCCCACAATACTGTTTTTAAAACAAAAGGGCTATAATATTCTAACTGTAAAATATGAACCCTTAAAATTAAAAAGACAAAATTACTAATGGACAAATTTGAAATATTCATACAATTAAAGATGAAAAGAGAGAAAGCAAATCGGAATGGGAGAGAGAAAGGGAAGGAGAGAGGGAGAATGTGAGAGGTGATTTTTTTTTGTAACAAAAAAGCATGCAGAAATAAAAAAATAAAAATATTTGATAATTAGTATGAAAGGTATTTGGCTACTGGCATTTTCTTTGTAATGTTTTATGTATGAAAATAGTTTTATAAATAAAATGCTACAGGCTTTTGTTCGAATTGATATTATGTAGATTGCAGTGGTACTGAATGTCCAGCAGCAGGGAAAAAATAATGATGAACAGAGACATCTTGGTATGAATTGCAGGTATAGCCTCATTTTACAGCAAGCACTTGCTGAAGCTACCATGCAGCAAGCCAAATACCACGCATAGGTATCATGACGAGTATTAAAAAAATATAAGAATGGGTTTATTATTTTCTGTGAGACATTCTCTGTTTTTATAGGCCGGTTCATTTAGACTCTGCTGTGAAATACCTTAAAAGGTAACACAGTATTCTGACTGCAGCAGTAATTTATTACACCAGTTAATCTTGTAAAATTGCCCTCTGGATGTAATAATTTGTTATTCTTTTATTAGGCCTTCTTCTGCATACCATGTTTATCATAAAGATGTCACCAGTGTGATGCCTAGCAACCAGTACAATGTTCCGGAGGTGTTTGCATACATTTTCCTGAGGGAGAGATCTGCCTCGTCCCTGCTTGGGAGAGCTGTCAGTGTATTCTGATGTATGAGGGATAAAAGGAGTCCCTGCTGCAGTCTCCAATAAGCTGAAGTCACGGCCTGAAAGCACTGACTTGGGCATCACTATGCTGTGTTAGAAAATGTGTCAATTATCAGATGGACTGCCTAAGGGTATCGCCTGGGTCTAGGTCATAAAACCATCAGGACTAAGGGGGAAAAAATTGATGAGGAAGTAAGTTGAATTAATTGATAACTAGGAGGACTGTATGTGAAATGTATTCGGCATAACCTGGACCCAGACATTTTCTCTCTTAAGCCTTCTTCCAGTATCATCAATGAATATGGAAAGTCTAAAATGCCTCCCAATTTTGTCCCAGTACCCCTCCAGTATATCCATGCTTGTAATATTTTACTGACATTCTCATTATTTCCAAAAAAATTAAGTCAAGCAAGACAAGGAGCTATAAAAATGAAAGTAAAATCATGCTAATATTTTATAGCTATTTTTCTATTATTGCAATTCTTAATATACTGTGCAACTGTTTGTATGTGAATACAGTAGGGACCACTTAAATGTCTAGCCTGAGGCCTGATTCATGAAAGCTTTATGCACCATTTATGTAGGTATCTGTGGCATTTACTCAGAAAAAAGTAAGGAATACAGCTTTTTTTAGCAAAGTTTATTCTTGTGCACACCCCGCATCCTGCTACCTGGCCATAGCTCTCAGTAACAGAAATGGGAGGACCATCAAGGGTCCTCTAAATATCTGGGCAGTTCAGAATTTTAGATGTAAAAATTAGTAGTGATTATTCAGTTGTATCCTGAAAGTGCAACACCCTGCACATGAGTACTGTGGCTTCATTTTGGCCGTTCAGAGGCAGATATATAACACCATCGACTCATCACCAGCTACATGCCTTGACAGGACAATGGAATTTGGGTGCTTGCCAGAGGTCAGGGGTCACTCGAGGTGAGGTTATAATCTGTACAAATACTCTCCAATAAAACAGGGATTTTGGAGGTGTTTCTCCCTAACTGAACAACTCAACTAGGCAACTAATTGTTGAAATGTCACTCAGTCCATAACTGTCATTACACTTCCTTCCTCTCAGGATTCTTGAGACAAAGTGTTTCCCAAAAACCTATCTATCACCTTTAACATGTTTATTTCTCATTAATCCAGTTCTCATAGGAAAGCAAGGTACTCATATGGAGGTCTCCAACATTTACAAGTACCTTTCATTTGCTGCCGGAATGCCACATTGTGAGAGCACTGCCGTGCTTTGGCTCTGAGTGTAAAGTCAGTACTTCAGTAAAAAGAAAAAGCCACTTCTTACCACACTGATAACACAAATTCACCTCTCTGTCCAAAGGGAATTTTTTAGAGGGACAAATAAATGCATTTTTGTCACTTCTTCTCTTTCACTCTGTTCACACTTTATAGAAGACTCCTCCTCGTGCAGCAGTGCATGATTTTGTACAAGGTGGATTGCTGGAACAGCCGCGCGCATGAATGCAAGACACTCTTTGTAGATGAAAGGAAAAATACAGTATAACATCACCCTTTTGAAAATAGTCTGGGAATTACAGCCAAGAACTTCTGACTTTTGCTTGGCTGGTTTCTCCACACTCAAGACAGGGAGGGAGCAAAGAGCCCTGCTGAGCCTTTCAGAGCAGCTGAACACAAGTGCTGCCTGTGCTCCTTGCTCTGTGTCCTGGGAACATTCAGTCTGCAAATTCCTGGGACAGTCATGTCTGAATCCACAAGAAGTTTGCAAAATCATAGACAGAACCAGTGAGAAATTGGAATACCTATTGCATGGGAACCTCTAAATTTTCAGGAAAAAAAATACTTACGAATCAGATTGTAACTTAGTGTTTTTAAACTTCTCTAGGAGGGAAAATTCTGGAATGTATTTCCAGGAATTTTTCACTGTTAGATTTTCCAAAATCTTTCTAAATGTTTCTGAATACTCTTGTGATGTCTACAGCACTCTGTCCTCTTCCCTCCACGCAAATTACTGTGTACTCCATGGAGCAATGACTTCTGTCTCAGTAGCTTTCTATGCATCAGACTTTTAAGGAACACAGAACCTACGAGCCACAGCTGGAATAGCGAGACTGGCACCTTAATAACACATGGAGGATTTTCTGAAAGAAAACTGAAATTCACTGGAGAACTGAAGTCATTGCAGGGAGAGTTTTGATTTTGGAGAAAGCCTACTTTCCACCTGACAATCATTCTAATAGCAAACCACAACAAACTCTTCAGAAGCACATCTGGATTCTGAATTCAGTGGGAGAACTGTGCAGAGAGAACAATATGACCCATATTGCTGAACAGACAAGCAGATGCACTCTAAACCACCTTGAGCTTTTTTTTTTTTTTTATTTCAGCAAGCTTCATTCCTGAGTCCTATGATTTGCAGTAATTGAGCCTGGATGTGGCAGGAGCATGCACCCTTGTGCCAGATGACCATCTGATAGAATCTGGGGTAATCTTCAAGGCAGACATAGATGAAAGGGAATGTTTCTTGCACTCATGTCTACCTAGGTGTGACTTTGAGTTTAAGAGGATCCCAGACCATAAATCTAGTAATATTTGCCTTTGAATGTCTTGTTTAGGGAAATCCTGAATTGCCAATATAGGTCAGCTTTACAGGGCTGCGATTTTGGCCCTCAGTCTGTAGTAAAAGCCCTACATTGCAAAAAGTAACATGCAAGACTATTTCCTCACTTTCTAGGGGCAAAAGTCCACAAAAACACAGAAATATTGCTAGAAAGCAACAGAAACGAAATACCTTTCCTGAATGATAAAATGAAGGCATTGGGACACTCTTAGCAACAACTGCAAGAGGAGTAATCTGGAGTTGAGTTTCCATATACTAGCTTCTCTAGTTTGTCTAAAGTACACAGACATCTCATAACTGCAAAGGTTAAATAGGAACTAGGTAATTTGATGATATTTCTAGATCTCCCTGATTCCAGTTATCTTTTGTGAACAGCTTTTTCATTTTTTCTTGTGTTTTGAGTTGTTTCTGCTCCCCGTAGAACTCAGACGTGAGAAAATGTGGGTAAATAGTGAAAATAAAATTAAGGACATTCTTCAAACTTCATAAAGAATCTGGAATTAATTGCAGTGCTGAGCATGAAAAAAAGGCAAGATGGGAAGGTCTTATTTGGCCTACTTCATCCTCTAGACATAATGAAATAGGCTTTATTGTCTTAAGTCTATATAGTCACTGGAGGTAATAACAAAATTCTCACTGATTTCAATAGTGAAGGAAAAATTCTCAAACTGTCCAAAGACTTATGACATTTTTCAGCAAATCCAAGAAGGCCAAATGTTATAGTGTTGTAACTGACATTCTTTCTGCTCTTTACAATCTGAAATAATCAAGTGTTATGCTACAAAGACAGAAATATGATGAGTTCAGCTTCCAATATATATGTCAATATGACAGAATTCTGACAAGAAATGTGGGGCAATTACCTCTTAAATATACAATAATAAAGGACAAATTCTGCTTCCTCACTCTAAGGAAGAATCCTGAGTCTGCGTCAGTACTGGATTCAGCACCTGGAATCACAGACGTTTTCCAAAGCATGACAAAACCCAGTTTGAATAAACAGACTGCTGGAGATGAAACCAAATTGTACAGAAGATATATCTGTGCTTGCACAAAGATGTTAATTTTGTCTTCCTTCTGCCTTTTTAAGAATAAAAAAAAAAAAGAGAACAAATTGGTTTGAATAAAGCTAAGTTACAGTCTCAGTGTAACTACTAGTAAATATAGTAGCTATTTTATAAGTATTGCTGTCATTTTCTTTGACTAAAGTTACATAAATTCTTTGAATTTTATATAGGGGACTAAATTTGTAATGGAAAATGATGTTTGATGGTGTTTAAATGCAGAGTATGTCACTGTATAAAGCACAGGGCTCTTTTAAGTTATTTTTTTTTAACTTCTTGACATGTGTCACAATTTGGAATTCTGCTCTCATGGGATAAATGCCAGATTACATGGTGTAGTATTTTTATCCTCTGTACTTTCACTGTAGAAGCATACAACATCAAAGAAGAGGCAGATCACTCACATCAGCAGAAAATGGAATAGGACTATAATATGCTTGCTTTGATCTCTCCTTCTAATAATTATCTTGGCTACATGCATACATTGAAAGTAAGATTTGAATTAATAAGGCCAAGAGACCCTGGAAAATGTAAGAAGGATATCTGAATACTAACTTTGACTATCTTTAACAAGATAAACTGCAATTGAGCCTACAAAGTTGTGGATTGTTAATTTAAGGCAATAATCCTTAACTGTTATTCTTTCTTAAACTTGTCACCACTAAATTCAGCAGATGCAATCAGTCCAATTAAGACAGTATCCTTTCAAAATCACACTCACCTATAGTTGGGATGCAGAGGATGCTATTTAGCTAACATCCATTTGATTTCATATAGGTTTTCAAACAGGAGGGCCTACGGTAAAAATCATTAAATTTATATAAAAAAGTCGTCACTACACAGTCTGTTATCATTAAAAACTATTCTAATATTGCCTTAGGAAAGATATTGCTTTTGATATGGAAAGTAAATCAAATCATCCACATCCACATAGGATTTATACAGAGGCAAGAAGCATATTGCATGCCTGGTCAGTCATTTTTTACATTTTTTAACCAGTGTTTATTGCTATATTGTGGTTTAGGAATCCTATTTCTACCCGATGTGAGTAGAAATTATAACATAAACAGGGTGGTTGTGTGTGAAAGCCTCATATGGTTAATACTGGCTGGAAAGGGGGAAACCTACTGCAGTTTGATGGTCCCAGAGAATGAAAATACGTTATTCTTCTGCTTCATTTCTGATATGCGTGAGTTACATCAGTAGTTGGGTAGAGAGCATGTTGCTCCCAAACACAGACGTTGCAACTTCAAATTATTATTTGATAAATCTTGGCTGAGCTACTAACCATCATGCTAATACAGTGCCCTGTAGTGTACAAAGGGATGCATAATGTGCTAGCCAGGCCGACTTAAGCACAGTATGAATTAAACAAATGAGAGCGAGCACGTCTATGGTTAATATACCAAACGCAAGTTCCAAAAAGCCACTTGAACAAAGACAGTCTGTCAAAACAGCAGAGGCTGCTGTTGTCCTCAAAATCCCAGTCAAAGGTTAAGAATGTTCTTTTAAAACGGGGTTAGCTGGGCATACGTGAATAGATCAACATGCAGAAAGAAGTGCTTTGAAGAAATGCTCTCTCGGCTGAAAACAGGCACGTTTTTCTCATCTGTTGAACTTACCTGACAGTGGATGGGAGTTGCAAGAGAAAAGGTTTGATTCAATGAGGATGTTATGAACAGCTTTGTTAAGTTCTGAGACCAGCACTTCTAATTGAAGCACAAGCACCACTAAATACTCATCATCTGGTGGTCCTATGTCAGACAGAGAAACAAAAGGAAGTGTTTGTGAGCAGGTGTAGCCATCATCAGGACAAATTTCTCTGCAGAGAACACTTGCCATAGACACTATGATATTTGCAGAAGAGCATGATGTACTTCAGCCGTCACAACTGGTCTCCTGCCCTGAGGTTCTTATACTCTCAGTAGCTACTGAGCTCCCACGCTTGCCAACCAAAATTCAGAAACCTGTTTTTTTTTCCTGACTTGCCGAGTTCTTTGCTAGTTTTCAGTGTGGGAGAACAGGTCACTGCAGTTAAAGCAGCGGCTGGGAGCACATCCCATGTAAGCAAAAACTGTTCCCAGCAGTTGTTACATGCTAGCTTTCTCCAGCTGCACAAAGTCCAGCCACAGCATGCTAGGATTCAGTTTCCCATCAATCCAGCCACTTCAGTAGAAACGTTAGACTGGCCCAGGGGCGTTTTAGGGAGCACCTCACTCTGCTTGGGCCTGGGAGGTAATTCAGCTTGGCTATACCTTCTTAACACTGCCAAAAAGTGGTTAAGTTCAAGATGTCTTTCCCGTTGCACCGAATTACTGTGGTACACTGTTCTAACAGGGAGTAACATAAGACATCCACAGAGGTTTTGGAACACAGGAGGCTTCTTCCTCCCAGTCAAACTTCAACATCCGATACGTTTAAAAATGTCTCGAGTTATTCTGTTACAATGTAAGGATATAGAGGCAGTTTCATTTTATATATCTCTCCCAGAAATATTCCAAGTAGGTGCTATAGTAATACAATACTGTGGTAAAGGAGAATCGCAGTATAATCCCATCAGTGGTGCTTTTAATATATCTGTTTAAAATAAAACTCTTGAAACTCATTGTAACAGTATGTTGTTCACAGTACCGACATATTTCTGAACTCATGAGACACAGAAAATTTCTTGTAAATGTTAGGCTCTCACTTCTCCAAAGTAAACAGCTGCAGTGGGTTGACCCTGGCCAGCAGCTGAGCATCCACACAGCCACTCGCTTACCACCCCCAGTGGGATGGGGGAAGGAGTAGGAAAAGCAAAAGTGCAAAAACTTGTGGGTGGAGACAAAAACAGTTTAGTAAGTGAAGGGAAAAAGGGAGGGGAAAAACAGAAAAAAGAAAAAAAGAAAACACCCTAAGTGGTGTAAAATCAATCACTCACCACCATTCCCAAGCAGACTGATGCCCAGGCAGTCTCTGAGCATATTGCTGAGCATGACAGTATGTTGTATACGTGGTATGGGTTATACCTTCAGCCAGCTCAGCTCAGCTGTCTCGGCTGTGCTCCCTCCCAACCTCTTGGCCATCCCCAGCCTACTTGCTGGGGGGACAGAATGAGAAACAGAGAAGGCCTTGATGTTGTGCAAGCACTGGTCAACAACAACCAAAACTGGTCAGTTATCAACATTGATTTGGTCACAAATCCAAAACACGGCACCATACAGGCTGCTATGAAGAAAGTTAACTCTATCCCAGTACAACAGCAAATATTTGTACCCAAGGTTTGCCTGACCTGATGACATCCATCTTTTAAAAGAAGAGGACTCAGGAGCAAATCTGAATTGTGTATTGAAAAAAATGGTGGAATTGGAAATAGTTGCCAGCTAATGTTCAGTTATGTTGCAGAGTAAGATGCAGAGTCAAAACTGTGCATTGTCAGGTGGTAAGATAGCTGGTTCACAATTTTGTGATGATGGTGAGTACTCAAAGACAGATCGGGTTTTATTTCAGTAGAAGAACTGGGAGAAGAAAGAAAAGAAAAAATAGTAGGCTGCTAAGACTCTCGGTTCCTACAGGAACAGGGCAAGCTTTAATAAATTCAGGGAAGTAGTTAGAGAGATCAGCTACACCTAGGAGAAGTGAGACATAAATATTTAGGAAGTCTGGAAACTCTTCAAATCTAAGATATTGGACTCTGTATCCAAAGCAAGGGGAAAACAATTCTAGGAAGGAGCTCCTGACACGTTTGAAGGAATAACCACACCAGGAAAAAATATACAGAAAAACAGGAAGCCTACAGGGAATGGTAAAAAGTCTTAAGGTTTCATCTAGAGACATGAAAAAGTTTCTAAGAGCCAAGCTAAACTCATGCAGATAAAGAATGTTAAAACAAAGAACAAATTGTTCTTCCTCATTATGAATTTGAAGAAGAAAAAAAGAAAGTGTGATATCCATGGGGTACATTAAAGAGAAAGTATTTCCAAAGGTCCACAGTAAAATCAAAGGGAAAAAATAACTAAATACTTCATCGCATTTTTCAGTAATGAGTTGATGTTGACATAACTGCAAAAGACATGTGGACAATGTGAAAGACAAAGAAATAAATTTCTCTGTAATTAAGGCAGAAGTAAAACTAAGGGATGAAACACACAATAATTATGGAAAGAAATAATCCCAACTCTGGAATTCTGAAGTTCCTGCTCTATGAAAATCTCAGCCATTTAGCAAACTGAGGATTATCAGGAAAAAAATGAAGGAGAGGAGAGGAGAGGAGAGGAGAGGAGAGGAGGAGACAGAATGGCCAGGAGAGAGGAGAAGCCCTCACAGTGAGCAGCTCTTTAACCTAAAAGCAAGAAACCCAGGAAGCGATATGCCTGACCCAGTAAGAGGAATAACTATCACAGAAAGGGAAGAGCTCTTGAAGATAAAAGACCACACTGGTCTTGCATGGGAAAATGTTCCTACCATGGCAGCTACCCTTTGATTCAGAAAGTCTCTCTGCTGAGGGAGCACTAATTCTGTGTCATCCTAAATCAGAAACATGTACACATTAACTATGCCAGAGAGTAACAATACAGAATTTTTATTTTAGCGATATCTTCAAAGACTGGAAAAGACAAAAGGACCTATGTTCTAGAGTAAAAGATATGGCTAGCAAAAGCTGAGA
>VYZM01000327.1:123042-137275 GCA_013398915.1 Dromas ardeola | reverse complement strand
AAAACTAAGGGATGAAACACACAATAATTATGGAAAGAAATAATCCCAACTCTGGAATTCTGAAGTTCCTGCTCTATGAAAATCTCAGCCATTTAGCAAACTGAGGATTATCAGGAAAAAAATGAAGGAGAGGAGAGGAGAGGAGAGGAGAGGAGAGGAGGAGACAGAATGGCCAGGAGAGAGGAGAAGCCCTCACAGTGAGCAGCTCTTTAACCTAAAAGCAAGAAACCCAGGAAGCGATATGCCTGACCCAGTAAGAGGAATAACTATCACAGAAAGGGAAGAGCTCTTGAAGATAAAAGACCACACTGGTCTTGCATGGGAAAATGTTCCTACCATGGCAGCTACCCTTTGATTCAGAAAGTCTCTCTGCTGAGGGAGCACTAATTCTGTGTCATCCTAAATCAGAAACATGTACACATTAACTATGCCAGAGAGTAACAATACAGAATTTTTATTTTAGCGATATCTTCAAAGACTGGAAAAGACAAAAGGACCTATGTTCTAGAGTAAAAGATATGGCTAGCAAAAGCTGAGATAGCCTTCTGAGCTAAAAATAGGTGCAAAATTAATGTGGTTTCTTTTTCTCTTGGTGTCTGTGCCAGTGCTGTAGCACTGTCTAAGTGATGAACTGGTGCCATAGAAACCTTCTTTACCATAAGACCATGGGCTGGAAAGCCTAGTTATCACCCTAAAATGTCGGCTGCAAAGCAAGGATTGTCTTTTGCTGGAAAATGCACCCTTTTTTCTATAAATATTTTTATATATATTCATTTCAAAATTAGTGAAAGTGTAGCTCTTCATCACTGCAGCTCACTTAGGAAGTTCTCTCCATCTGCACAACCTCTTTGTCACACAAGTATGCAATCTTCATATTTAAAATCTGTTTTTATGAGAACAACCTTCCTTGCATAACAAGTAAATAAGCAAAAGCAGACGTTAGAAATTTAATGGAACCATATTTTTATGAATACTTTTGCTCAGTCCATGACAGGATTTTGATTAGGTTTTTTTTCTTCACTTTGCTGTGATCATCTGTATTGTTATTGCTGGGCTTTTTACTTCTTCGTCATGAATGTCTGGAATATTTTATCCAGGCAAACATACGTATTCATGTATGAATGAGCCTATTTGCATGTGAATCAACATATTTACCCACAAACATTTTTTTTTATGATGAAAGTGCTTGCCCAGCTGATCTATATATGCACATGGAAGAAAATTGAATGTAAAAATAAAATTGAATGTAAAAGTCTGCTCGGCAGCCAATAAATCTGGCCTATATACTTCTTTCCTTTCTAGACAGGGAAGACTCCAGCTTTCCTTTTTTCTTTAAAATAAAACATCAGGAGACCACATACACAATGAGATTCTTTCCCCCCGCCCCCCCTCTCTACTACAGGAATGAATTCTGCAAGTGCTCAAAACTCAAAACTCCAGTTAAAGCCATTAAAAACTGCAGGTGCTCAGCACTCTGTAGAGGCTGATCTTTTGAAGAATTGCTCACAGAAATTTGCATGCCTTTTTCTTAGCATTCACAAAGCTACCCTCACCTATCTGTCGTTGTCACCATACCAATGCACCCTTCAAATGCTGCGTCTCCTGTTCTGTTATCCAGGGTTCGGCCTTAAATCGCCTGTAATATGAGTCTGTCTTTCTTCTTTCTCCTCCTGAGAGACTGAGAGAACAAACCTTTCATTTTCTGTAAAAATACTGGAAAAATAACTGTTTGTGATGAATTTTACATTTATCACCTCTCTATTAAGTAATAATCATTATGTAAGTCTAATTTGATTATCATCATTAAGGTAAAAAGTTGAGTTTAAAGCTTTCCCTGAGAGAAATGGATTTTAATAAGCTCCTGCTTTCATTAATTTGTAGCAACGTGCATTATTTCCAAACACATAAATTTGAATTATAACCCAGTATAATATGTGTAGTGTTTTTTATTCCTTGGGGTTTAAAAATATGTGATAGCCATTCTAAGAGTTTACAGTGTTAACTGGTCCAGTGTCCCATCTTTGAAGCTGGTCAGTGCTGAAGGCTAGGTAGGAATTTCAAAATAGATGACACATGCAATGGATAACAATTACAGATTTTCTACTACCATTTCCACCACTATTTCTGATTGTTTCGGTGTCTTGCAAAGCATCTTGAAAACAGCAGAGGAAAGGAGGGCTGCCACACAATAGGAATCCAGGGAGTTACAGAATTGATGCAGTAAGTTTCAAGATGAGACAAGATATTAACTTGTAAAGGTTAGATAATCCACTGAGAAAAGAAGAAAGGTATTCTGCAAGTTAAATGCCCATATTACACAGAAAGAAAGAGAAAAAAAAAAAGTTCCGTGTAGCAAATTTCTAAAAGATTTTCTGGGCTAAATAGTTCATTAAATGCTCCTATCTCAGACACATTTGTAAACGCTATCCGTTCAACAACAACAGGTAAGAAAAAGATGCGTATCATGCAATGATTTGTGAACTGATGAAAATAACAGCTCTGCTTTAAAATAGCTTGATCCATGTTTTACCTATGTCTAATTTAAAACCTTTCAGGCCCAAGTAAGAAAAATGTCATATGCAGAATTTGGTTACCCTACTATTTTTCTAAGTTCAGCCTAGAAGCTGGAGAAATGGCAGTTTTCCCTACTGTCTGCAGCATACCAGGAATCTTCAAAAGGAAAAAAAAAAAGAAAGGGAAAGAATAAACCTTTAACTTAATGGTATTTAAGTTGGAAGACTTTTCTTCATTGTCAACGGTTTTCATATAATTTCATACCAATTACTGTTTCAAAAAAAGAATTATATCCAGCTCCTATACCATTTGTTCATCCCTCTTATCACCTAGGGGAAGATCACAGAGCCACCCAGTAACCTGTCATAAATGGCAAACCTTTCTTCATGCTGCCCAGTATTAGGAGGTCAGTGGTGATGGAGGGTGGGATTAAGATAGATTTATCCAGTGTTCAATCAACTCAGTGGGCCCAATTCCCATTTACGCAGAGACGCTTTATAACATTGTGCAGGGTAAGAGGCTTTAAATTACATACATTTGCAGCCACATTAAGGCCTTTTGTATAAATGAGAATCATCTGATCTGAGCCTCTCCAGTAGCTACAATGGAGCATTGGATCAGGCAAATATGCCTATTATTAACCAGAAGTATTAAATGTCCTCTTCTTATGAGCATTACAATTCCACAACATTAATCATGATCTTCTTCCTAAGAAAATACAAAAAAGAAAAAAAAAGTGCGTATGCTGTGTCATTTGCACATTGTTCGTATCTGATTTTATAGTGGCAATTTCTCAAGACTTCCATGAATGGGCAGGACAGCACAGATATCCCATTCCCTTACATGGCTGACTAGCAGACTGTAACTTGCTTATTGCTTACTCACTCACAGTCACTTTCTAACCAGGAAAAAATCCTTATTCCTATCAGTTTTTTGCAATCCCAGTGAAAAACAGAATGTGTAACAACATGATGTATTTGGCCTGCTCCCGTTAAATACAGCCTTTTCAATTTTCATTTCCGACAGAAGATATGTGACAAATGACATAGTAATTTTCTTATTCCTTCATGTTCATAAAACATTGATAATATGATTTTTACCTTCCCTTTGTTCTCAATTAAATGAAATGTTCCAATACAATTAATGTGTTCTTGCAATTTAGTTTTTCTTTAGAGGTTTCTCTTGTCTCTGATTAACAGCATTTTCTATCCATTCTGAGAACCCCCAACTGCTATTCAGAATGTTTCATTATGCCTGGCAGCTATCAATACAATTGTGAACCAATATCATTTTAATTGTTTCACTAATAACTTGTTTTAAATGATTCAACAGTCATCAGGAAAGATAAGTGCTCTTGTACCCTGCAGGCTTGTAGGGATGATGGTATGAGGCAATGTAACAGAGTGCTGTATCAGAATAATGAAACCGTATGCACAAGATAATGACAAAGCACTTGCATTGCTGTAAAGATAAATGAAAACAGTAGATCTTCTTTCCACTGCAATATAACATCCATTCCTATCTCCCATTTCAATCATTAGACTTTCCAAACAGATTACTACACAAATACACATATGCAACATGTCCCACAATAATAACCGCACGCTCCCATCTATCCAGGCAGATGGTGAATGATGGAGTTAACGAGCTTTACAAATGCTCTTGTTAATTAACAAAAATTGTTACTTTCTCATTTGAGGGGGGCTTATAAATTAGACTTAATTACACTAGATAATTGCAACTGCCAGCTACTGTGCAACTCGCTCATGTTCTGTTCTTTCAATGGCAAATCAACAATTGCAACCCTTGCCTATTTGTGTAGATGAATTTAATAAGCAAACAGCCCTTTTATGCTAATGGTTTACTGGCATTCATGGGTTTGGCAGGAGAAATGTGCTGGGGGAGGGTTTGCTAATGGCAGCACATAATCATATTAATTAAAATATAACTGCCATTTAAAGATTTGTAGTGTAGAATTAGAGCATGTTGGGAACTGAGAAAATCAAGCTAGAGTGCATATTAGCACCATTACTCTGTGCTCCCTGCACAGCAGTCAGCAACCTCATGTGTCATAAATGTAATTTATGAGTGCTGTTTTCTTTGAAATATATGTTTTTAGTTCACTCATTAGAATGTAAAAATTTGCAATGTCTGCTTCAGAAGGTTCAAAATAAATTCCCTTAGAGCTGAGACCCATGGTCTGGTTTTAACAAATCCCTCAACAATGATTTTTTTTATTACTTGTATAATTTCTTATAGTAAAACCAAGCATTCAGTCCTTTGAAGATGGATTCCATGCTTTATTGCAAATGTAAGTCACACTATCACTATAAATTCTATATTATTAGGCATTTTATAATTCAGTATCATTTTTATGGGGTCTCTAATAAATACAGACCTTTTTTCATTTGGCTTTGGAAAAATAGGTGCAAAAATTTTACCGCTTTCTATTTGGTCATGTAGAAAGGCAGTGTCAAAAAAGCTTTTGAAAGCTTTGGGGTTTTTCTGCTTTCCTGGATCCCCTTATCAATTTACAGGCATATTTTTATCTAAATCAATTCCACTTAATACAGCTTCCACAAAAAAGCTGAGATATATTTTCTGTACACTGTAGTTACCTATTTGCTGGGATCCCTGGGAAAGCAACTTCCCACAAAGTCTCTCTGAGAGAAAATGATCCCTGGAATTAGAGGTATCTGAGTGATAGGAGGCAAGAAACTGGAATCAAATTAATTCTGTAATTTCTAAGAGTAGGGAGGCAACACAGTCTATTATTTACATATATATATTTGTATATATACATTATAGTATGTAATACAAATATTTTGTGCGTGTGTGTGTCTATGTTTTGTTCACCAAAATTACGTTATCTTCAGCAATATGTCGCAGTATAAAAGTCATTATTATATTGTGTCACTTGGGATTATCACATTGTCTTTCCATACTTCAGAACACAAAAAGAACTGAAATCACAAATATGGCATGAGAGTAACTTTGCAATTTGTTTTAATGCTTGCTTGGTTTTTTTTAATTTTTTTTTCCTTAAAATGCAAATCTGAAAAGCAGTGCACCAAAGAGGAAATCCCAGTCCCTCTGGAGCTAAAGACAAAGCCCCATCACCTTGTGAAGGGTGCCTTATCTCACAAGTTAGGGAAATTCTCAGCAAAATGGAAGTGTTATGGTACCCACAGGATTTTCGGCCTTACAGGCTGACAGCACAGAATTGGAAGTGGCACTTCTGTCTCTTATTATTCCAAAAAGAATTGTCACTGGGGAATATTTCAGCATCTAGCAATCAGGGACTTCTGATTCTTCAGCTGTTATGAGAGATATTGCTGTCTTTTCACAGATGACATTAGGTGGAATAATTTCATTTTCAGCCCCCCCCAAAATATGCGCCCTAATATCTGTATCTTATCTGATGTAATTGACATGACTGTAATGGTTGTTTATAAGACTGACTCTAGATCTGACAATATATTCCAGTGTTTTGATATTATCAGTGCATATTATCATACAGGCATGATGGACAATCACTGACAGATATTTGAGCAATTACAGCATATTTTATTGACAATTCTACACTGTGAGTATACATTAATTATAGTAGAGACTATATCATACCAGTGACAATAATACTACTCAGAGCACAGCTGAAATAAAATCTTTATAAGTTAATGTACTAAAGTGGAATAGTTACGAGTAAAACTGGAGGTCTGCATTTCTTTGTTCTAAGTTAGTTGTCTGTGTTGATGACCGTAAAAAACCCTGCAATTTTTACTCTTTGCTACAAGTTGCCGTGTAAACCAAGGTGGTTTTTCTGCATGGCCTACCCATCAACAGGGTACTTGCAAATTATCTTTGTGTTATAAGCAAATGAAACTTCACCATTACATTAATTGCTTCAGAAGCTGTCTCCTGAAGAGAAGAAAGTCCAGGTCTCACTGTGGTTCCTGGAGCCTCAATAATAAATATGTCCCAAACTGCATCCACTCTGCATGGAAAGCAAGGATATGGGTGTTAGCTGACCAGGACCTCCTTTTTCCTCTGTTCCAGTAATGATCTCCCCAGCAGCTGCTCAGGAAAGTTTTGAATCTGATGATTTCTATTCCATATGACTCTTTGATAACAAAGGGCCTGATTCAATATCCAGTGAATATAATACAGGTGAGAGGCATCCCAGAAAATCAGAAAAAGCTTTGAATAGCTGACAGGATCAGTTCCTAAAGTTTCAGCAAAGAATTTTCCACTATAAGAATTGCAACTAAGCCACCTCATTTTTATTTTTTTCTCATATATTCTTTTGCCAAAAATAATGACTAGCCAAACTGAGTTTATGCACAGGAGGTCTTCACTGAGGAGTTGGGGCATCGAAGAGGAGAAAAGTGCAAAACCTGGAGGGGAAAAAGCCTATGCTCGGGCACACAAATGCACATGCACCATCTAGTCATACTGCCTGTGGAGGTGGGTGAGCGATCAGCAGGAAAGACCTTCCAAGAGCTGGGGCTGAGGAGGAGGATGGTAGGGAGGAGGGGGGCAGGCTGGGAGCCAGCGAGCTCTTGGAAGTGCAGGGGAGAGCTCGCTGAAGCGGGGAGCAGGAGCTGGGGTCCCTAGGGCAGGCAGGGGGAGCAGGCTGTGCTTGCATAAACACCCACCCCACGATGGCTCTGCGACAGCAATCCCCAGCATGATGATCCCTCCCAGATCTGAGATCCTTCTTTTTTTGGTGTTAGAATTTGCAGACTCTCCTTACCCCTTGGCTGCCAGCCCTGAGCTAGGTACTGCACCATGATGGAGGGTGTTACTTTCCTGCGTCACATGCCCTTTCCGGTTGCCTAGCTGCTAGTTTCTTGCTCAGTGGTTTCTTTTTTTCTCTGCCATGCTCAAAGTAGTCTTTTCCTAGCTCTCAAGGCTATGCTTCTCCAATGGCCAGTGGCTGACCACCACTGAGGTGTTTACAGCTCTGGGGCCCTGTTCAACCTGTGCTCACATTTTCAAGGCTGCTGTTATTCTATACGTTAACATCAGGAGACACCTGGTACTAAGCTGCAGTTCACACAGCATGTCCTCATAACAAATTGATAGCAAGTCTTATAGGCCATGAGTAGGGTCTTCCACAGTTAGTACAAGGTAGAGTTAGTACAAGGTTTGTGGCCCATTACTGGAAAAGATAATATATAGCTCTTACTGGGCCACGGGGCAAGAAATTCATAGCATTTTTTTTTCCTTAAAAAAATTAACAAAGACACCAGCTGGGAAATTCATTCATGCTGGAAAAATACAAAACTCCTGGAGGCTGAATACTCTTTGACTGATGAGTCTTACAACAACACTGGAATTTTGTAATTCAAGACGGGAAAGGCAGTTGTGCTTTCTTTCCATGTGGTTTGTGTCAGTTGAGGCACAAAATTATTTGGTCAGCTTGGTTAATTTTTCTCGCCTAAACATCAGTGAAATCTGATTACATAAAGTTGTGTCATTGCGTGCCTTATCAAGCTAAATGCCAGGCTGGTGACATGGGAAGATGGACTGTAAAAGGCCAGCATTCCCCAATAGTGCCATTTTCTTCTATAATGAGTGCTATCAGAAAAAGGGAGGTGCAGTTGTTCAGAAGAGAAGACATAAATCCATTATCATGGCATTTATTCTAAATAAAAACAGACGCCTTCTTCTGTTACCACTTCTTCCCTCACGAGACAGACAGCACAGCTGGTTGAATAAACTTGCTGCTTCCTGGAAATCAGGCACGTTGATCTGTCTCAGTTAAAAAACTGATGCTGGTCAGTGCCATGTACCTACCTCTGCAATATGAATACTGAAAGAACAGCATCCAAAGTCATGTCCTCCATAGAGACGAGAAAAACTTCTTTCGTGACTTCAGACTAGTGCTGTTCAGAACTTGAGCCATGGACAAACAGGCAATTTCTTGCTCGCAGCAGTGAGGCTCCACCTGAGTTTGCATTACTGGAGCAGAAGAGGTGACTCATAGAACCATAGAATCATAGACCAGCCCAGGTTGGAAGGGACCTTGAAAGATCATCTGGTCCAAGATTTCCTGGGAAAGAAAGCCTAGATGAGATTACCTATCACTCTGACCAGTCGTGTCTTGAAAACCTCCAGTGACAAGGACTTTACTGCATCCTTGGGAAAGTTATTCCAATGAACAATTCTTCTCACTGAAAAATTTCTTTGTTATGTCAAGGTAAAACATCTCCCGGTGCAACTTGTATTCATTGCCCCTTGTTTTCTCCATGTGGCTCCTTGTGAAGAGAGAACCCTCTGCCCTTTAAGTACTGGTATACTGTGACGAGGTCCCCCCACGTCTTCTCTCCTCCAGGATGCAAAGACATAACTCCTTCAGTCTTTCCTCATAGGGCAGTTTTTCCAGATCTTTGGTCATCTTTGTGGTCTTCCTTTGGACCCTTTCCTTGTCTGCATCTTTCCTGAATGGTGGGCACCAGCACTGGACGGAGTACTCGAGGTGCAGCCTGGTAAGCGGTGAGTAGAGTGGGATGATCACATCTCTACCTCCTGCTAGTAATGCCCCTGCAGATGCAGCCCAGGATCCTATTTGCTTTTGTTGTTGCAGCAGTGCACTGCTGATTCATATTCAGCTTGTTGTTGTCCACTAGGACCCCCAGGTCCCTTTCAGTAAGGCTGCTCCCCAGCCGCACAGGTCCTAGCCGGTATTAGGCTCTTAGGTTATTCTGTCCCACGTGCAGGACTTTGCACTTGTCTTTGTTAAACTTCATACTGATCGTGCTTGCCCACTCTTACAGCCTGTCCAGATCTCTCTATAAGATGGCTCTCCCTTCTGATGTGTTCACCTCATCACCAAATCTGGGGTCATCAGCAAACTTGGTGAGAGTACTTTCAATCCCATCATCCACATAATTTATGAAGATGTTGAACATCTTGGGGACCAGTATCAATCCCTGGGGCATCCCACTTATGACAGGCTGCCAGCCTGATTGAAAAACATTCGTTACCACCCTCTGAGTGCAACCTGTTATCTAATTTTCTAGCCATCTTGCAGACCACCCCTCCAGTGTGTATCATGCCAGTTTGTCCAGGAGAATGCTGCAGGAAATGGTGTTGAACGCTTTGCTGAAGCTGAGATAAATAACATCCACTGCTTTCCCCATGTCGACAGATGTTATTTTGTTCTAGAAGGTGAACAGGTTGTTCTGCATGATTTGCTCTTGATAAATCTGAATTGATTATACTTCAGCTAATCACTCCAGGCTGCTCCTTTGCACCAACAAGCACAGAAACCTCAGGTAACAACCACCACTATTTTCCATGCCAGTTGGAACATAATCTAAAATAGTGTTTTTTGCTGGTCGTCTTTGACTTCCTAGCTCCCTAATGAAATGCTAAAAGAATCAGATATTTTTTTTTCTTCTTTTTTGTTCCCATGACTTAAAACAAAAAATGGTGATTACGAGTCAATAACTTCAGATTTGCAAGCGTGCTTTTTCCTCACTACATATTTGTCATTTGGAGAGGTGGCCTCTTACTTGGACTGCCTTTAGTGCAAGGCCCTTGGCGTTGTACTGTCCAATAACAATTGCAAAAAGCTTCCACTGAAGAAACCAAAACCCAATTATCCACTCTATGAATCAACAGCAAAAATAATGCATAAATCCTTTAATCAACAGATCTCCAGACAGAAAAGGTTTCCTAGACAACCTTACAATGATGTTGGTAGTTATAGTGGCAACATTCCTAAAGATCATCTTGGAATAATCAAATGTCGGCAAGACAGCAAGAACAACACCTAACATAATTTCCCTAAATCCCTCCTTAGCTATAAGTCTCGTGCAGATGATTTCCAGACGAGCATATGTAACTGAACCCACCCTAAATTACACGGTGGACAAAGAGAACACTAAATGTAAATAAATGACAATAAATATATTAGGGTTAAGCTATTGGATCTTGCAGTCAAATAACAGAAAAACAAATCCACAAACAAGAAAAAGGATTGACTTATGGTTAGTGGCTAATTAACACCACTAAATTGCAGAGCATATGCAGTGCAAACGAGACCTCATAGAGATGGGATGAATATTATGCAACAAATGTTTACATTAGTGTAGCTCTGTGTACATACGTGTAGTTGTGTCAAACACTCAGCCGCTTTTTGTGCAGGCCACAAAAGTTTTCTTCTGCCATGCATTGATGAAACGTTACAACTAAATCTGGAGTAAAGGTCTCTTGTAGCTTCTCTTTTTTCCAGATAGCTGTATGAATACTTATGCTATGGTTACTGCTGTTAAAAGCCTTCCTCTTACATGAGAGTTCCTTCAAAGTATTCACTTTCAAGTTCCAAAAACTAAGGATTTGGTGGGGCTTTTTTTCATTTAATTAGAAAAAAAATTCTATGCTGTTTTTTTTGGCAATATTTATCCAGTGCTACTCATGTAGCGTTCTCCAATTCAGTGTGTCTTTTTTAAAGTTTTGCTCGATGTTCCTTCTTTCAAGAAAAAATCATTCCCATATTGATAAGAGTGGCCTTTCAAAAATCAAGACAGATGCAGTTACACATCATTAATTGTTTATAAGTAGTTACTGTACAAATCAAGAAATATCTAGGTGGGTGTTAATCAGCGACCTGTCTCACCTGTGCTACATAATGAAAAAATGACTGCCAATATTAAGTATATTTTCTACCAATTTGCCTAATGCAGCCTATTGCATATTTTTCTTCCCCCTTTTCACAAATTATGTTGTAGGTGAATCTGGCACACAGGCCAAGGTGGCCAGTGGTGCAGTGGTTTTTGGTTACCTAGTTTATAGGTTTTATTCTTAAATGCATGTATCTTATTGTAGAGCCTGAATTATTACAAAACAGCTTTGTAAATATGGCATAGGGCAACTCTTGATTTTATGTAGAGTGCATGGCTGCTCTCCAGAGTTTAGGTGGTGATGACACTATGTACACAGCTGTAATGACTGCTGGTTTTGGACCCCACCATATGCCCAGTCCCACTAACCACCTGACGTGGGATTTCCAGTTTGACCATGCATTGCCCACCTCTCTCATAAACCAGAAATTTATCAAAGCTCTCATATAAAATAGAAAACTGTTATATGTCCTGCGTTGCCCATATTTACTTCCATGCAAGACCATTCAATAGAAAATATGCTGTCCAATATGCTGTCCAGAGGTATTCTGTCCTGTGTTTGGCACTTATATACAGAGTCAAAACAACAAGCTGGAGAACATCTCAAGCATTCCCATCTGCTCAGCTGTAAACGATAGGCAGTATTTATGCATGTGAATTATTTCGGTAAATTTCAGCTAAGTCTTTTCATGAAAACTGCCCGAAATCACCCACTAAAGAAATGCGATAGGTGTTTTAAAAGTCTTTTTCTCTGGGACACCCCAGTGTCTAACATCTCTGTTAACCAGTGGCAAATGATATTATACTGAATGGTTCGTTCATATTTCCTGTTCTTTCACAGTGTATCAATGTCTATCAGCAATGTGAACTGAGTGAAATGGAATAGCTGTATCTAGATGACTTGCCCATGGTGTTCTGATTGAAATGCTTAGAAAGTTTTCTCAAAGGAATTTCATCTTAGTCTTCATTTTTTCTGGCATTTTGCCCATTGTACCATTGGGTACTGCAGAAAATTCAAACCAAAGCTAAAAGCTGGCATTGTGACTGTAAAGCTTTAGATTAAATGAAAGATGCTGTTAAGCTGTTTATAATACATAAATGGTCGTTTATTTCTTTGTAGAGGGCCATAGAGAATAAACCAGAATTCCCCTTTCATTGACGTCAGTGAATGCAGTTCACATCAGGGCTGGCTAAGGCATGAAATTTCCTTGTGATAAAATTACACTGACAACAATGAACATAAAATTCTGTTTTCCAAGAACAGCTAAAACAGATAAGAGTTAAATTAGGCAATCAAATACTTTTCTTTTTATGTTATTTATTGTCTTTGTTAACAGCAACTAAAATGATAGAGGATAAGAGTAATCCAATGAAGGAAAAAATGTGTTCTAGTTTCCTGTGACATCTGCAAAACTTATCAGCTGTGAAAGCTTTCTATTCACTGCAGAACCATCTACTATCTATAGCCACACAAATATGAAGCAATTAGGAAGAAACGAAATCAAAAGTTTTGTGAAATACAGCTCTGTACTTTGCATTTACTACTCATCAAGCCATTTGAAAGCTTTTTTTCTTTTTTAAAAATGAACATATTTTCAATCAGTGATTTATAAATAATATGTAAGGCATTTTTTTTGATTCACCTGTTTCCTAATCAAATAGATGTCATACAAACAGGAAGTATTCTATGTTTTTATTTTCTACACTAATTTGCTCTTTCCATTTTGCTTTTCAAATTTTGGTCCTTCTTAAAAACTCTAACCTGAAGAAAATTTGAAAAGACTGGAACTTCAGCAAGAGAACAAATGGGAATGAACAAAACAAAGGTCAATAAATTAGTGAATGAATGATATAGAAGATATACTGAGTATTCTTATTGTCTCTGTCTCATAGCACAAGAAAAAGGGGACATTCAGGGACACTGAAAGACAGCAAAATCAAAACTGAGGCAGGGAAATATTTTTCTAAACTATGCATGCAAGGTGTTGCTGAGCCCAAGACTATAGCAAAATTTAAAGCAAAACTGGATTTTATACAGATGATCAAACTATCCATAGTTACAACAGTTAATGTGTTTTTAAAAAAAAAAATCTGTAAAAGATACATAATTGAACACAATGATTTCAAAAAAGCTCTGTATTTCAGACATTGTACGTAAGACAAATTCCTTTCACTTTCCTCAGAGTCATCTAGGACTGCTGTCAGGCACAAAGTTACGCTAGATGAACTACAAGTCTTACTCGACACATTCTTGCAAATGTTTCTACAAAACAAGAAATCAATTTCCCGAATGTTCTGTTCAACAGCAATTATCTTAGTTGTACCTATAGATTGGAAACTCCGTGTAAGACATCATATGGCATCTTTTTGTGAATGTAGATGAACACACAAAAAGATTTTATTCCATTATTGTGCTGAATAAGTGCTGAATAAGAACCATTCTTACATATATGGTTTATTTTATGGAAAAACATCCCACATCTCACTCTTGCTCACTGACAAGGAAGACTTCATAATTCTCACCTTAAAGAACAAATTTCCATCATTCATTCCAAGAGGTCAAGTGGAAAGAAAAGTTCACGTACTCCAAGCTGTTGAAGGATACCAGGATAAAAAATGTTCTGACCAAACTAAGCCTAGAACATCAGTAGCCTGTGTAGCAGTCTCCTAGGCTAATTCTTCTAGGCTGAGGACAGAAACCAGCTCAGACCTCTTTGATGGTCCACTGAAGCAAAAGACTCTGTCCTGGTTTGAGGTAAAACAGAACCAATTTTCTGATTTGTAATTTTACTTTTTAGCTGGGCCTCTTCTAACTAACTAAAGTCTGAAATTAACAGCATATTGTTCAGAAACTGTTCACTCTCAGAGTGATAAGACCTGATTATACCAAGGAATGGTATGCACAGAGGCTCCTGCTTATACTTATCGCTATAACAACCAAGGTCAGCTAACTTCGTTATTTGCCCCGTTAGAGGGTTGGAAGCGGAGAAGCGTAGAGAGGTCACACCTACAGGGAGGAGCGGACAGGACAGGTGACCCAAAACTGACCAACAGGGTATTCCATCCCATCTGCATCACGCTCAGTATAA
>VYZM01000327.1:33539-122766 GCA_013398915.1 Dromas ardeola | reverse complement strand
TGCCGCTGCTAGGGGGGGGGGGGGGGGGATGGCCATCTGTCGTTCTGATTGGCCAATCTGGCCAAAACCACGACAGACTCACATTGAGTTATACGTTCTCTAAGCAGTGTGGTACTGACTTTTCTGGTCACAGAAGACAGGACTGGGTCTTATGACCTACAGATACATGGTCTTATAAACTTTGTGATCTACTTGTTTTTTTTTTTTTTTTTTTAATCTCCAAAACCCAGGATTTGTCATAATTTTTTTTTTTTTTTTTTTTTTTCCCTAAACCTCATAATTTTTGTACATAGGCAAATAAAATCTAGGAAAATAATTCCCTTTGTCAAATGTTTTCCATTCAAACCTTTCACAGAATGAATTGCCTTGCATACTCTTTAGCAGATAACATTAATGCTGACACAGCCCCTTCAGTTGCATCTCTAAAACTCAATGCACTCCTCTTCTAAATGGGTTTTCTGGTTTTGTGTCAAGGTAAGTCAGTAACTACTTAGTGCACTCCACTTCTAAAAGGGCTTGCTGCTTTCATGTCAAGGGAAGTCTGGAGGCAAACAAACAACCAGCCAAAAAATTTAACATTATTCATGGCACTGAAAATATTATTAGTATTGTTAGGAGAAAAATATGAAAAATCACAGACCTATTGAGTCTTTTAGTCTTTATTTTCATGAAGCAATGATTTGAAAAAATTGGGGGTTAGAGTTTTTCTCGTTTACTGATCATTGCCTTTTGTTTATGCTGTTTGTTGGTTAGGCACCAGATAAAACTACTAATAATGCCCAAATCAAATCACTTGAGGTGTGAAAGTCTAGTAAAGGCAGATCTCAGGTATATACCTCTGCTTCTGCAATATCCCACAGGAAGCATACCAGAGTGCAGCTATAGCTGGTAGGTATCTACTTCAACATAAGGGCAAAATCAATGGATTAGGAAAAGAGCTGTGTTATCCTTTCAAGCACAAAAAGCACAGACTTATTGAGCAATTAAAAAGCTGAAGAAATGAGGTGTCTTGGCAGACTTAACTTGAACAAATGAATTTACATTTGGGATTACGCAACCACACTGTATACTTTTATGGAAACATACTAGTTAACATAACAGCTGCCACATCACACAGGATTTATGCTGTCAAGAGATCCTTCTAAAAGTAACTCAAATTAGCAATATGCCCAAAAACATTTGGCATATAAACTGACTCATTTTCTCAGTTTTTTAAAATTTATTTTGTAGCAGTTATGCTCTGATTTCCTTTGACTTAAAATTAATTGTTGTGAAAAAGATGAAGAAGGTTAAAAGGCTTGGCTTTGGGATCAGGGCCAAAGGACACTGATGGATATATGAGATGATGGGAAACAGAACAAACTGCTACAGAAACAACTGGAAATAAGATACAGGAGGCTAGTGAGAAGAAAGTCATTTGAACTGGAGCGAAGAAAGATATGTGGATGCTTTGGAGCAGGCCCCACTTCACAATGTTGTTGATCACTATAAGGAAGTGATTTGATGACATATTTTTGTTTCATGTATGTGTAATTTTTAGTGAGATTACCCTTGGCTGAAGAAACTGAAGAGTTCTAAGACACTTCATCACTACACATTCCTGGCCATGTTAAGATTTCTTAGGAGCAGGCACATTTCCATTGCCTTCCATGTCTTCAATTTTGCCATATTTCATGAAAGAAGAAGAAATTAAAGACTGATGGAAAATTCTTTAGTAATACAATAAATTCTGTCCCTATAACTAATAAAAAATCTAATGAAAGACCCCACAGGTTGCCATGTGTGTCGAACCATACCCAATGATATTGGCATTGCTTAGGATAATTGAACTAAAATTGGGTGTGAGACATATTTTTTGGCAAACTATTTCAGAAATGTTGAAACATTTGCTTACAACATGTTCAAAATAAAATACTGTGAATTTTCTGAGACAATTTCTGAACAGGTTTAATGGCTGAAGGAAAGATTTGGCTTTGCAGTCATTGATTTTCTTCTCTGCTTTGTCTCCTCTTCCTTTATGACTCCAGTACTCTAGTGACCTAAACCATAAGCAGATTCAAATGTCTCATCTCCCTCTGGGAATCTGAAAATATAATGTCTGCTGCTTTCTCACAAAGAAGCCTCCTCCAATAGGGCCTACGTGTTTTTAAGGAAGATTATTCTCCATATTATTTGTTGATACTATTCCATCTTGGATGATCTACCTGAACAGTGACTGACTCCTGCAGTAAATGCATGTAAGCCAGGAAATGTGCTCAAAACCACAGCTAGAATTTAAATTTCAGACTTACACATCTTGGGCAAGAATATTGGGCAATACTTCTGTGGTTGCCTTTTTTCAGTAGTGCTCAGAAACAGGAAGTTAATTTCTGGTTTTATGTATCTGTTAGGAAAATGTATTTCAGATTGTCTCATTCCAGTCTGGCCACCAAATCAAAATCTCAAGTCTTACCAAAAGTTTCACCAAAGTTATGAAATGGTGACAAGACAGAGGCAACACCTCCACTACAGATTTCCTTGCAACAGGTTGAGCATTGTGCCAATAAACAGTAACTGAATTCCCCAAAACCTTGACTCCTAGAATAAGAAATAACCACTGTATAGGACTGAATTGTACAAGATGAGGAAACACTAAGAAAACTGATTATATATGATCTCAAAGAACATGTATTTATGTGTCATGGTTATCTATGTTACCTCGTATTTATTTTAAATTAAAAAAGCATTTCTCACTTCCTAGCTTTTGTAGCTTTGGGCCTCAGCTTCTTTTGTTTTATGTGTATTTGTATTTATATCATATTGTGTAGGACCATAGATATTTTATTTAATTTTTTTACAGTTGTTTTAGCATTTCAGCACATGAGCCTTGCTAGTTATAGTTTTGAC
Source organism: Dromas ardeola (assembly GCA_013398915.1). Lineage (NCBI taxonomy): Eukaryota > Metazoa > Chordata > Aves > Charadriiformes > Dromadidae > Dromas > Dromas ardeola. The sequence goes on along the minus strand of VYZM01000327.1, from coordinate 119,880 downwards.
GAGTAACAATTTTTTTATTTATATCTTCTCTGAGTAATAATGTCTTTCCGGTCTGACCTAAGTACATTTTACTACACAATCATGGAATTTCATTTACTCCAGAGAATCCTGATGACTCATTAACAAGGATATATCCTTAGGTCTCATTAATGCAGTTCTTACTATAATTTGCAGACGATTAGATAAGTGTCTTTTTACTTCTCCATCTTCCTTTACAGCACATGTAATCTCACAGTGTGCCTGGAATGATTAGAGCAGATAGATATTTTAAATCATTTTTCCTTTCTTTGGACTCAGTCTTTTTTATGTGCATCTATTCTCCCTTTCATTTAAGTTTTTTTTTTTTCCTTTTTAATTGTACATGACTGGTTTTAAAGTGGGTAATCATTTCTCACTGTGGTGCCTCCAACTACTTTAGAAGGCTTTCTCTAATTCCTTTAATACTCAGAGAATCACAAACACTGCAGGATACACTAAGGTTTTAACAGTACAGTGAGTCTACTTGTAGGAATAGCTCAGAAACAATGCATTTTCTGTGCACCAAATACAAATATGCATACCACTCCACTATCCCTGATTTTGAGAGCTGTTTCTGATTACTGATTGAAAATTCCTTCTGTTCTTCATTAAAGACAGAGATTCTTTTAAAATGCTTATTTACGGTGGCAGTCCTAAGGGGCAGGCTATGTATTTAACTGCCTACAGCTTCAAATCTCTTTCAACATGAGGCCAACTCTGTGTTAGGTAACTTGTTGGGTGAGTGGTGCCACATTCCTGCTCTGCCTATGGGATAAAGTAGCCGCAGTACAACATGGCTCATTTGTTCCTAGACTATCATTAGCATTAATGAGCTTTGCATGTATACATCAAGGAGGGGAAAAGAAAATCATTGCTTCTTATGCTTAATGTTATGTTTTCAGGAGTCCTCTATGGCTTAAGTTCATTCTTTTTGAGCCAAATCCTGCATGCCTGTGAAAAGCTTGAGTAAACAGCTCATGTGCAGGGGATATGTGATGGACTCAGAGATGGAAAACACACCTCCCCCCCAGACTCAAATGTGTCACTGCGACTTATGTGATACAGCAGCAGTTCCCTCTTGGGGAGGGGGTATCTAGTATTTTTTTCCTTGACCCTGTCCCTTTGTCAAACTCAGCCCTTTCTTGCAACCCCTATAAATCTGCTGTGAAGACATCTGCCATCAAGGAGGGTGAATGAGCAGCAGGGATCCCCCTTTATGACCTTTCCTTTATATGACACCTCCCTCCCCAACTAGCTGAACCATTGTATTTAGGACCCTCTGCCCTCACAGGGAAGGGTATGATTGTTTCAGAAGGAAGAAGCAAAAACCAATGCATAAATAAGAGAGATTCACTCGGAGGCTATCTAATAAACAGTTAGGTGAAAATATATAACACCAGGGTGCGATACCTACAGTAGTGAGATTTTTTTCGCAGCAGGACTTGCAAAGAACACACCGTTAGAAATAGAGCCCACATACTGAATTCTGTCCTGCTGAGAATAAACTCACCTTCTACCACCTTGACCACACCACTTTACCTCTATTTGTTCCTTTTGTCCTCACTGAAATTCAGAATAAAAACGCTTTCTAGTATCATTAGCAGAGGATATCAGAGCACTGGAAGTGTTAATAAAGAGAAAGCTCAACTTCTGACTTCCAAATACTGACTAGTTGTCTGTCCAAAGGGTCGTCCAAACCCTGATCAGGCTCAATACATGTATTCTTCCACGTAACGTGCAAGTACAGTATGACCACTTCTGTATCCGTATCAAGCCCCCTTTTTGCAAGTGCAGTAGTCTCAACTGCTCCTATTTCTTTGCAAACATGGTGGGAGAACTTCCTCCTCCTGCAACTGTAGCACAGCAATACAGGCTGGAGTGCCTTTTTTCCCGTCGACCTGCAGTAGAAGAGTTATCTTTTACCAATTAAACATGAAACAAACAAGCAAACAAAATAGCAAACAAAAAAAAATATTATCATCCATAATGAGAATTACATGAGGTTGAAAATATCTTGCAACTTAAAGCAAGCTACTTAAAATAAGCAAAGAATCAGGTGTTTGACTGAACTTTTTGAGGAACTGCATGTAGAAATAGATGGCACAAAGCAGGAGGAAGAAATTCAGTAGCTGACAGGCATTCCTCAGCTGGTGGAGAACAGAATCATAGACAAATTCAAACATCTCCACAGTGTCTGGGTGCCCTCAACATGCCTATTTGTAATAGGGTTTTGTCCTCTAGGTACCTGGAAGCTCTAGCAATGAAGTGGCAGAAGGTTGGATCTATGAATGCTTCAGGACAGGTTTTTTGGCTGAAAAAAAAAATTATATTACATCCCACATGTAGCTTAGGTCCTAGAAATGTTTTCTGTTCTCAGTGTAGTTTTTATCATAGTCCAGTTTTGGTAAAATTGAGACTGGTGATGTGTGCAGTAGCTATGAAAGAACTGGCCACGGGCTAGCCCAAATGTGGCTGCCTGACGTACTAGCTGGTGCCTGTGACTAGCTGGTGCAAGCAAGCTGAGCAGTGCAATAACACATCAAGTGAATAGGTAGTCCTTCGTGCTCTGAGCCAGCACTCTGGCCATGCTTCTAACAATGTTAGCAGGCTTGCAGTAAGTAGTCACTTGGCAAGATGGGTCCCGTTTTGCAGATGATTTGGGGATTGTCACTACAGGGCATATCTGTTCACTTTGCAGCTATTCAGAAATGGTGTATGAGGAACCAAATTTCAAATTTTTGTTCAGTCTCGTTTAGACTAAGCACTTGCACACACATATCTGATAGGTCTAGTAAGAGCCCTGTCCCTCCAGTAGCAGAATGGATTGCTTTCTATCTCTTCCACTGGAGAAATTCAGCTTCTATGAATAATTAATCATGCTCTGCATCAAGGACTTTGGCAAACGTCTCCCACATCTTTGGCCTAACAATCAAGCTACAGACTTGGTCAGAGCCTCTGCCATTTTCAAGTTCCTTCTGCAGGACATTTTCCAGTTTGTAGAAATGATTTACTGAGGCAAACAAAAACTAGCTGTACAGCCCGAGACATTAGGGCACTCAAAAGGGTTAATGGAAGAGCTGTGTTCAAGCTGTGCTCTAAATCTTATAGAATAAAAAATTAAGCCCAGATTCTCCAAACCCTGTGTGAATACCTGCCTGTGGACCACTGGCTTTCTGGCTTTGAGCAGAAATTCAACCAGAGACCCAGAAAACATTTCAGAACACAATGACAGTTGGATCAGGCACCTTTCTGCAAAAGCAACAACTTTGACAAACCAGCATATTCTCTGGAAAAAAAAAAGCATGTTGACAAAAAATTCTTGATCGCCCTAATTGGAAACTCTGGCCTAGGCTGTGAATCTCTCCTCTGGTATGCAATTATAATGGGTAGCACTCAACACAAAATCTAAACCAAAACTGAAAACACTCTGCGTCTTCTCAAGTTCTGCTGCTTGAATTAAATTATTAGAGCCTGCTGTAAAACAATAATGATTTCTACTGTCAGAAACAATGTTTCAAACAGATGTGAACCGCACAAAGCATATGTGAAAAACGTGTGATCCACACACTGAGGTCACAGGAGCCATTTAGACGCCACATGTGAAATATGTGAAACACATGTGGAAGCATGATGCAAATTCACATTTACTTTGTCCTTTGGCAAGTATCAAGATCATAGGCTAAAAGAACTAAATCTCTCTGAGGCAAACTTTGTGCCTGTGAAACTTTCAATCTTTATAAAAGATTAACTTTTTTAAAAAATTCCCGCAGGGCAGACTTCTTAACCCCTCAAATTATCCATTGCTAATGCTGCCTGATACGTCTTTAGTGATGGAAAATTCTTGTTACCCTCTTTCTTAATACCTACCAAAGTGAAAGGTTAACAGCTCTCTGCCGTCTGCTGTTACACAGCTAATCCTCGGGTGGTAATGCCGTTCTCACCCAGTGGGCTTGCCCTGCTGTATCTGAGCGTGTGACGCCGCAACTCAGGGCACCAGGCAGGAGAAAAATCTCACCGAAGGGAGTCTGCAGTGTTATAAGTTGCTCACGGATTGTGTTTAGTTAATGGTGATGCTAATGCTGAGGATTTGGCTCTGGGTGCCACTCATTTCACCTAAATTCAGTCTTGAAAGGGTTAGTTCTAAGCCAGCTGTCTACATGACACCCTGCTGTCAAAGATAGAGGCCTTTCCAAACTCCGCTTACTATAGAATGCAATGAACTGCCTCTGGAGGTGCTTCGTTGACTATGTAAGGGGGCCAAACAGCTAATTGAGAGCAAAAGATTAATGTCTAGGTGGTCAAAGTGAGATGGCAAAAGCTGTTGGATGTGTGCTGTACGTGGGGACCACCAGCCCATAAGCCGATACCGACTGTTTCCTCTGCAGAAGAGCACAAAGACCCAGGTTTTGTTTCAAAGAGGAGACCTCAGCAGTGGGCAAATGTCCCCATTGCACAGGATCTACTCACAACATCTTCAAAAGGAGTTTCTGATGCACCCTGTGCTTGCAAGTAAGGAGGGCCTTGCCAGTAGGCTCGGAGCAATCAGGCCCCAGGGAGAGCGAGCCCTGTGTGGAGTAACGTATGGCTTTTCATACTCATTTTCTCTCCTCTCTGTCCCTAGAAATCCTGTACTGTGGGAAACTGAAAGGCCCCCACCCTCCTCGTCTTCTCAGCTACTTTTTCATCACCTCGGCTGCGCCACATGTGAGCTTGATACAGTCAGAATTCACGTAGCTGAGAAAAGTAGGCTCTGTCTTGAAACTCCTCTTTATGCAATGACCCCAGTGGAATGATTCATGAGAATAAAGGTTTTTACATGGGAGAAAGTGTTACAGATTCTGGACCATTCCTTTCATTGCCACTTTTTTAAATGAATCAAAAAGGTAACAGAAAAATACTAAGGGGATAATGTATCTCTTCCTGTTCTAACTGAAGACAATGGCAAATTCCCCTTTGATTTTAAAACAAGAAAGATAAAACATTTAATGGAAAAATGCAATATATTAACAAAGAATTTAAATTTAAGGATAATATTGATTTCATATAGACTCACATGCACCCACCGCTATCTGTGTCTCTCAGTTGCACATCTTACAATGCTATACTTTAGGAAAAAATTGTTTATGAAATATTCATGGCAAAACAAATAACGCCCATAAAAAATCAATTATGAAGTCAATTTGATTTTTATAATTTTTAATACACATATCTGAGGTGCAGAGAGAAAAAAAATAACTAAGCCCTCAGCAGACCATTATAAGCTAGATAAGGATTTACAATACAAGATACAGCACCCATAATGCTTGAAGGATGATGTCATGTCTTAATTATGTTAGCATTTAGTGGATATACATCAGCTCCACATCTTCAGATATTCAGAATTTACTGTGCCCTTTCTTTGACCCTGACTTTTTTTTTAAGACAGCTGAAGTAGGGAGAACATATTCAAAGCAGATTTTCTTCCAACATTCACGAAGAGACTTCAGACAACAGGGGTTGAAGTGAGCTCTAGTTCCAGTTATTTTTCCATCTCTGCTGCTTGCTACACGTTTAGAATCGCAAGAGGCCTGTGATTCTCAGCTCCCCTCAAGGGTCTGGTGCCACAGCATCAAAAGCCACATTGTCATTGTTTTCTGTGGGTCCTGAGGGCGCTCAACACATCAGAAATTGGAGGACTGAAAGATGAAGCTTTTTTGGTCCCAGATCGATGACAACCTGCTATGACTCCACAGGACCATTTGCAGGTTAAACAATGTAGCACGTACAGATTTCCAGGTTTGTTCTTGTCCAGAAAGAACCTTGTTCCTTCATTCCTGCATTATGCTGCAAATGAACATAAGCACTTCCCAGTATGTAGCCACTAAAAAATCAGTCTTTTCCTTGTAAAGGAAGAATTTACATATTTAGTCACTTTTGCCAGGCATAAAAAAGGTGCATTTTTTAAGATCACATGGTATTAAAAACTTTTTTTTTTTTTTTTTGGTCTAACAGGATTACTAGGAAAACAAGCATAGGAAGGATCCTTGCAACAATCATCAATATTTACTCTTAACTTTTCTTTTTTAAGAGCTTGGCTAAAAGCCCATAGAATTAGTCAACTCTTGTGTTCAAGGAGATTAATGAAGTTTGGACAAGGGGCAAATGTGTCTGAACATCTTCCAGCAATTATATTTTTTGGGTTTTGCTTAATAGAGGCAGCTTTTCTTTCCAGAAAGGCTACAAAATGACATATATAAAATGAAACTACAGTAATCCATTGTTCTAAAACTGCATTTCCCAAAGCACTATCCAGACTTGTCTATCAGACACATTCTCTGCCTTTGGATACAATGGCAGTGAACATACATACCCAGATTCACACCCAACGTTGCTGAAGAAACTGTACCTTTTAATTCCAGTGAGTCCTAGCATCCCCTCCCTCCGGATTAGCCCCAGAAGAGTTTTCCCACAGCAAATCTCCACTGCTTTCTATCGCAAGGATTTGCACCCACCTTCCACAGAAGAGAAAGATGGTGGTGGTGCGGGGGGGAGGTTCTGCCTTCAAATGTCACATATGCCACAAGATGGTGGAAGGTCGAAGGCTGTTTTCTTGGCAGGCACTCTGGCTCTCAGCATGTCCCCCCACTCCATCCACTTTCCATTAAGTTTTGCTGGGCAACAGCATATGCTTTGGATCCATGTCACCCATTCCATTAGTCAATAGTGCTACATAGACGTGGAAAAGGAAAATATGCATATAAAACAAACTGGGGTGAAGAAGGGGAGGAAAATTCTTTCTCCCTGCTCTACAGACCCACCTCTGAGCTTGGATCTGAGAGGCGAGAGTGCAAACAAATGTGCTTCCATTTTCTTCTTTTCTTATTTTTTAACCACACTGTGTTCCAAATGCAATTTTAATAAGAGTACTCTCTGTATATTTCCAAATAGGTTTGTTTTGTATCCATAGAGAAAAGGAGGGGAAGGGGGGGGAACCTGAAGAAAAGACTCCAAAGTGATTAACTCTGTGATAATGAAGTCCAGTTTTCTATGAAGCACACGTCACGGAGTGAATTGCTGCTTGCTTTGATTTGTGCTTGAAATGTGAGACATACTGATTCCCAGATGGCTGTTTCATTGTGCAGAAAAGCAGAGAAACACATACATTTCAGTTAACTTGCATATCTTTTCATTTATTCATGTAATTGTGATATATATTCCATATTCCAGAATGAACCAGATGGTGAAGGGAAGGCTTACAGTGCAGCCACATTCCCATTCAATAACCTTGGCTGTCTGCGGCAAACTCTTCACTGTGCCAGGTGTCAACATTTGGCCGCTAAAATTTTACTCTCTGGAACACACTGGGTGAAAGAATTCACAATCTCACATATTCCCTTCTTGATATGCATAGTAAATGCCCTGTCATGCTAATAAGAGTTGCAGGTACACATCAAGGTTGAAACGTTCACCCCCTAATATAAGCCACATCTGATGTTACCATGATAAGATTTCACCATGACACGTTAAAAAGCATTTCTAATAAATAAAGCTTTGCGTAGGGAAGACTGCAAGTTACATTTTCAGCAAAGTTCATGGGAATTCAGCCTGCGCTCCTGTCTAACAATAACGGGAGTGGTGTGTGTAATTCCACCCACAGAGCCGGATTAACTAAAAGGATTTATTTTCAAGCAGTGAAACTGCTAAATTCTGGTACCAGCAGCAGGACTGTCTGCCAGTATCCTGTAAGCCTTTATTTCCCTAAGGCCCATACCATATGACATGTTTGGATGATGTTTAAACCTTCCCCTTGTGTATGTTCATCTTGTGTATTTTTATTGTTCTTTTAATTATCTGCACATATATATTAATTCCAGAAAGTACAGACAGGCTCCACTGTCATTTCTCCACCACACTTTATATTATAACATCACTCATGAATGCTAGTTACAAGTTTCCAGGCAGACATGCGGTTGATCTAAATTTGTGGGACAACAACATTCAGATATCTGCTTTCAATTTGTGTGCATGTTTCTCCCTGTTATTTTCTTTTTATGGTAGTATTAATTGTTACCAGAAGTCTGTATGAAAAGACTGAGGAACCAAACGCTGGAATGCAGTGGATGAGAAATGGTTGTTTCGCTTGCTGTTAAGTGAAATGTGTTCAGTTAGTTTATTAGCTAACTTGAGCATTCCCATGAACAACTAGAGATTTCAGTTTTGAATATGGAAGAAAAGTCAAGAATCTTGACCGACTGGCAAATTCAGTTGCCCGATGCCGATGTATTCACTTAATTGCTTGGAGCTACATATAAATGTATAATTTCCAGAAGTACAGTCTCTGGAGAACTGTATTTTTTTTGAATCACTGTGCCCAGATTACTAAGGACTAAACACTGTATTAACAGAAAGAGTGAGTGGCTTTATCCACTTGGCTGGATATCAAAATGGAACTGTTCCATAAATGGCCTGACCCAGTACCCGCTGAAGTCAGTACGAGTCTTTCCGTTGACTTCAGTGGGCACTGGTTTAGGCACTAATTGCTGCATTACGATACCAAAGGGATGAGTAATTCCAAGTGCTCGTTACCCAGCACTGCCCAACTGTCTCTGCAGAATCAATGGAGTGAGTCAGGTCTACATCCAGGTGCCTGAGAGACAACACTTTTTCATATGCATTAATCGACGAGTGATCTACTGAAAGATAATCCTGTGATTAAGCAGCAGTGCAGGTTAACGCACAAGCGTGGATAACAGAAGGAAAAGTTTATTCTAAAATCTCTGCTTCCCTGGTGCCACTGCCCCTTATTTTGTACAGGCTGAAGAAAGGTGAAGCATATCTCAGGATTTAATTTAAAACAATTAAGGTGCAGGTTATATGAGGTATAGATTATACAGTCTGAAATTCTCACTGCCCTCTTGAACGCATGCCTAAATCTCCCTCAGAAGTAACTGAAGGAATCCTGATGAAGGCCCAGGACTGACAGCGCCAAAGACAGGTTGCGGTCAGCATTTCAAGCAGCAGCAGCCTTGAAATTTGAGTCTTTCACTGGGGACCTCCGGGCAAACCCCAATCAGGTGCAGGTAGCCCAAAGCTAGGGCTTCCTACAGTGGCCTTTTTCATGCTTCATCCTTTTGCCTGTTTGGATTACGCACTTATCTCTTGCCTAGTTTAAGGTGCATTAATTGGACAGGGCTCACAACAGGACCTCAGCATCAAGATTTATCTTTGTAGTATGCCATAAGACAGCTGCTGTACTGACACTTGTTCATCTCCTAGCAATGGAAACACAATGTGAGACTGAGAAGTCACCTAATGTTACATACCTCAATACAGGTAGGAGTCTATGTTGCTTGCATAGTTCCTGCAGAAGGCTGTACGTCTTAAATCCTACCTCTCTCCATTGACTGTAAGGGGCAGCTAAGGTATGAATGACTCAAATGTGTAACATTAGGCGTTAGAAATATCCCCTACCAAGTATTTTTCATCAATTGCATCACTCCAGGAACACTGTCAGTCACTGCCTATTTGGAAATTGTGGACTAGGAGTCGAAGTCATGTTGCTATTTCTTGTGACAATGACTGCCTCGTATTGCAAATGCAAATATCCAACAAGCATTACTTCAGTGCAGGGTGCGTGTTTGCGCTTTACCACTATATATAATGGAGGTGAGATGCAAATTTTGCCAGTGCGCCCTCCTGTTCCGATTCAGAGTGAATGGGGATGCTAACATGCCAGGGAACCAATTAATGAACTCAGCTTAAGCAGCTTCAAAGGAACCTTTAAAAGGAAGACAGAATTTACTCTTTTGGTAAGTAAGACAGTTGTAAACTCAGTGCCACAGATAAAGAAGAGGTAGAAAGGATCATTCCTGATGGACACAAATTCAAAAGCACTTCTTCTGTTTTACTTAGAACAGTGTTCATTTAGTGAGGCTTCACTCTGAGTATATTGCAAAGCCACATTGCTACGTATCCTCTCATCATACCTATGCAGAGAGTCTAAATGCCACAAATATATGCATCCAGGACAGAGCTCAATCACTTTCTCTCTTAAATGACTGACAGCCTGATTGCATACAGGCAGCAGTCAGATAAAGCTCTGGTAAGGGGCCATATGTTGCTAGGAGACAGGGCCTAATGGCATGGGGAGGTATAGGTAGGGGAGGTGATGGAGCCGGGGATCAGGGCAGGGAATATAAAAAGAGGAAGCCCATTTTGTTTTTATCTCTGTAACATAACCAGTGCATAAAGGCCTCCTTTCTTTCACATTCATACAGCAGGCAGCTCCGTCTTCTCTGTAAGTGTTGCTGTTCACCACGTCCATACAGTCGAGGGAAAACTGGTGGCACGAAAAGTTCACGGTCTACATGTAAGTAGGCAAGTAAATGCAGACTAAGGGAAATGAAAAAATTAAAAATTGCTTTTTTGATTTGCTGTTGTTTGGGTTTTTTTTAATATACATTGAATAAGGGTAGGTAGAAATTGAGTTTTATGCTCAATTTAACTTGAAACATCTAGACACCTTTCAAAGGAGCTGAAGGTGGTAGTCTTATACATAAAACAGGAAGACGGCTGCTGCTGTAAACAGTCATATTAGTGCGCTAGTTGACAGATGGACCAGCTGACTGAAAAAAAAACAAAAGGAAGAAAAAAGGAACTGTGATGGATGCAGTGGCTAATTATCAGTGAGTCAAAAGACTCTCGTGATTGAGGTGAAAGAGTATTTGTGAGATGCAGATGTACAGTGATTGTTGTTTAATTATTGCTATTACCATTTTAGAGAAGGGCAACAAAGTCCTGTGTAGGAAGTAACACAAAACAAGGATAGACATAATACAGAAAAACAGAGGTGAAATGGAGCATTCCGAGAATGAAATATATACTGTACATTTCTTTTTCTTTTTGAGATGGAGATGGAGAAGGAAGAAATAGTCATCTCTTCTGGTTATATCTTAAAAAGGAGCTTCACTTTTGTGTTTCATTTCTGTTCGAAATGTATAGATGAGAACCCCTTAAAAAAAGAAATGTCCACTGTTCACTGTACTTAAAATTTAGCACTCCATTTGTGGCATTATTTATTCAAAACAGAAAAATTCAGCAAAATTAATAATCTGCAATGTAGAAAAACATACTAAAAAAACAGCACATACATGTATTTTTGACCAGTGAGCTTGCTTTGTGGATCACTTTAGATAAGGATGATGCAATGTTCCTTTAAAAATATAGATAGCAAAACTTAGGAGAGCAAGAAAACTGTATCCATCTAGATAATAAAACCAGGATCATATTACATGTCATGTGGAAGATAACTGTCTGCTTTCCAACCTAAGCCTCTGAGAGGAAAAAGACCTTTTATTTTGTAAAAGTATGTTTGATAGAAGTATTGTAAAGCAAACATCAACAGAGGATCTTGTGGCTTGAAAAAGGAGAATCATTAATATTAATTCAGGAAATCAACACAAGAGATGTACAGAGCACACTGTTTATTAAAAAAAAAAAAAAAATAAAGAAAAGGTGATAAGCCACTGAAGTGCCAGAAAGAGACAGCGCAAAGGCAACAATAATGACATGATTCAGGTATGTAAATGAAAACACTGCTGGCAAGAAAAAGTAAAGAGAAGCTGTTAAAAGTAGCCTCTTTTAGTACTTTCTACTAGTACTGTGCCTTTTGCAACGTGCCACTTTAGAAAAGCTGAGATCATAGCAGATCTCTGAATGTAGATCAGGTTTTATCAAAGCCTTTTGCTTTGTCTGTATGTTGAACAGAGAGTTGTATTTTAACAAATGCAGAAATAATGAGGGTTTCAGATTTCCAATGTAAGCACAAAAAGATACACTCCACTCTAATATTTCAAAGCATTCAAGCTCACAACTGATACAGCACTGAGGATACTCAAAATTCCAGCATGTAGTCGTCAAGATTTCTGAAAGTAAGAAATCTCAGTCACATATCTTTCCTCTTTCCCACCCAAAGTAAAAGGGAAAAATTCTGCAAAAATTTAAAATTGGTCTGTGGGTATTATGCACGCTTCCCTATATATTGTAGGTATGAATTGGCACTTTAAAACAATTTTTAAAAGACCACCAGTCTATTTTAAATGAAGCTAAGTTTTTATTATAGTCACTTTTCTGCGTGACTGTATACTATATCATTTTACTAGAGGCCAGTACACCTGTTCTAAAACACACATTTAGATATGTTTGCATTATATTTCAATATAAAGCCTACCATTATGTTAGCTTGAATAAGTTGTTCCTTTGGCTTTTTTCTCCTTCTCTTCCTCTTCCTGTGGATGCCGAGTCACAAGTTAAAATAACTGTTAAAGTTAAGCATGGACAAATTTAACCCCTTTAGTTTTCACCAAAGCCTCTTTATCTGTTTTGGCAATATCACTTTTCTCCTTATATAACTTTAATAAGTGCAGGTTCTTTGACCATGTCCATTCTTGCCTTTCTCCTCCAGACTCTGGAATCAATTTTCGTGCTTATCATACTGTCTCCTGTCATACCTTGACATCTTTATCTTTAGGCTCTTGAAGATTGCTTCTCTCATGTTTCTTCCAGATTTCTCACTACAGATCTATTAATTTATTGTTCTATATGTTCCATCCCCCTTCCTTACATTTGCGTAATAAGCAGTGGAGGACAAGTTGGCCCACCAGTTGTTCCCTCAAGAAAGATGTTTATGTCCCCAAGATGAATGAGGATGTCTAGCCTGAGTTAAGTAATTTCAGCATCAAGGGAATACCACAGAAAAATGCACATTTCAAATTTTCTTACATTCCCTTGGAATTTCTTTTCCTTCTTCCTGCCTTGCCTCTTCTCCTAATAGTCTTCAACTTCCAACAACCTTCCCTTTCACCAGGAGCTTTCAAATTGGTATGCTTCCTGAAGTTACAGTTTATTTCCACTGAAAAGCTCTCCTCACAGTAATATTCACTTAGGATATGTAAAAGAAGATATTTTTATCTGCATAAAAGAGCTCTGCATCTCTATATATAGACAACTCTATGGCTGCACAAAAATGCAAACTCTACATCCACATAAAAATTAAATTGAATGCTCGTGGTGACCTAGAACAGATCTGATCTGTCTGTTCATTAAGCTGTTATTGTTCTTTTTGATGTCATTTAGCGACTAGAATCCTAAGTGATGTGCTCTAATGAATGTAGAAATTAAGCACATTTTGCAAAACCACTGTCATGCTCTAGAGTGATTTTTCATTATTATTTAATTTTCACTGTTTGGATAGTGAACACTACAGTAATTGCTCCACACCGTGTATTGAAAAAAATAAAAGCCTGTTCTGGACAATTAGTATTACTACCTCTATTATTGAAGGTCAGTATTCCCTTACTGAGCTGCTTTGTACCTTCTGAGGACATCTGGGAGATATTGAAAGGCTAAAATCCAAAATAGCTGGCTGAGATGACCCAAACCAGGGAACTTATAATGGTAGACTGGCCAGGAAGCGTGGCATATAAACAATGAATTTCTTGCTGGCAGTACCTCAGGTATCTGCCTTTTAATAAGAAGCTTTGGGAGAAGATTCTGCTATGTCCCAGCAGTGTAATTCAGGATAGAAAAGACATTCAAAGGTCTTAGAAAGGTATTTTTCTTCTAGCTTTTTTCTTGAGATTTGTACCATTGCGGTCTGTCTAGACTAAGTCTTACAATATTATTTTATCAGAGGGTCCATTACTCCATAAGCCATGGAGTGATGCAGCCATGAAGAAAGACACCTAGAAATGCAGGAAAAGACACATAAAGACCAGATTCTGTTTGTGAAAGTGAGCAGAAGTAGATGTTTAAGATGCTAAGATGTATTTCTAAACAAAACAAGGAAGCATTCTTACTATTGTTTAAGTAATTGTGTCTTCTCATGTGGAATATGTGTTTCTAACAACCCATGTTAAGAAAAGATTAATTTAAACTGTAACAGCTACACATAGCAGGATTTGGACTGATTAGGGGAACAGGGATCCTATTTTATAAACTAAGCTCACTTGGGGATACAATCTTTCTTCCACAGTATTAAAAGAAACATCTATAGTGACAAAACTTCTGTACAGCAGATTGGGCTTTGAGGAGTGTGACTAGTGTAAGGGAGAAATGGGAAACAGCTACAAGGGACAAGAGGGAAGGGGTATCACTGCCTTCTATAAACAGACCAAGAGGATAAATGTCAAGGAGTGAAATAAACTATTTAAGATAAAGGAAAACGTTGGTGTTAGAAAATACACATATAAATTGCCTCCAAATGAAAGTAAACCATCAAAATGACTAGTATAACAAAGCACTGGTCTCACTGAGCAATGGGAACCCTTGCAATCTGAAATCCTGTATTTTACATCATACCCAAGAGATGTGGCAACATTTCAAAATGTTCTAATTTTGGCTTTCAAATAATGCCTTATCCTGGTAAATGTTAAAAAAAAAAAAAAGGTGTAAACCAGACATTTGCTAGCGCTTTGCCCAGCCAAGATGTCATTTCTTTTCTTTGTCATTCTCTTATTTCTCCTTTTAATGATATCCAGCAAAAGTATGAGCTGTGGTTATGGAGTTTGATTAACCACTTAAAGCAGACAAAAGAAGTTTATTGGGATAATATTTGCTTTTCCATGTGTTGAGTATTCTGTAACACAGACATCCAGTTGTCACTCATCATAAATCTACAAATGCACAACTATCATACTGCATGCACGCACTTAAAGTTACAGTTATAAATTAAATTTTTATTGGTGCATCTATTTTCCCACCGAGCAAAACAATTACAAAGCAAATTGAGAACTGCCAGGATACCACTTGAGCATTAACTTGGTAGCTGCCTCCCCACTGTGCTGGCACTGTTTTTACTCTTCTTCCTACTCAATAGTCTTGCAGCAACAAAGTCAACAGCTGTGGCCAAAAGCAGTCAAGTTTGGCAGTTGCAGTACCCAGATGACAACCTCTGGTGTATCTCTTTCCAATAGCGGCAGCAGCGACGTCTGGATTTATTGACAGCTCAAGGGTTTCTCTCTTGGCTGGGTTCCCCCCTAGCAGCTGTGGAACTGTCTCTATTGCTATCCTGAGGTTGGGCTGTGGTGGGGATAACAGGGTTCCCTCGTCCTGCTGTGATTATGAGATTCCTCGCTGTGTACCTCTAATCAGTCTCTCTCCTCAATCACATTACACTGAGTCAAAAAAAACATTTCCATTTAATTGCCCATTTTTCTAGAATGGTCTGTTCTCTGCCCTTCAAACACACTGCCTACTTATCACGGAATCACGGAATCTTCAGAGTTGGAAGGGACCTCTAGAGATCATCTAGTCCAACTCCCCTGCTAAAGCAGGATCACCTAGAGCACATTACTCAGGACTGCATACAGACGGGCCTTGAAAGTCTCCAGAGAAGGGGACTCCACAACCTCCCTGGGCAGCCTGTTCCAGTGCTCTGGCACCCTCACCGTAAAGAAGTTTTTCCGTGTATTTGAACAGAACTTCCTATGTTCTAACTTGTGCCCATTGCCCCTAGTCCTGTCACTGGGAGCCACTGAAAAGAGTCTGGCTCCATCATCCTTAAACCTACCCTTTAGATACTTGTAAACATTAATGAGGTCCCCCCTCAGCCTTCTCTTCTCCAGGCTAAAGAGTCCCAGCTCTCTCAGCCTTTCCTCATAAGGGAGATGCTCCAATCCCTTAATCATCTTAGTTGCCCTTCGCTGGACTCGCTCCAGCAGTTCCCTGTCCCTCTTTGAACTGGGGAGCCCAGAACCGGACACAGTATTCCAGTTGTGGCCTCACCAGTGCAGAGTAGAGGGGGAGAATGACCTCCCTTGACCTGCTGGCCACACTCTTCCCTATGCAGCCCAGGATTCCATTGGCCTTTTTGGCAACAAGGGCACACTGCTTGCTCGTGGATAATTTACTGTCTACCAAGACCCCCAGATCCTTCTCCTCAGAACTACTTCCCAGCAGGTCCACCCCTAACCTATACTGGTGCTTAGCATTCTTCCTCCCCAGGTGCAGGACCTTGCACTTGCTTTTGTTGAACCTCATTAGGTTCTTCTCTGCCCAGCTCTCCAGTACTTATGCATGGTACTTATGCACCATGTTGCTTCTACTTACAAGAGGAATTTCAACCACCCTAACAGACTACTTCAGTGTGGGTTTTTTTTGCTGTTTCTAGCTGTAAATGCAATTTCTCTTTCGAAACACAAGCATACACTATACCAAACTAAAGATCTGAGCTGTCTCTTATACAGGTGACCATTACAACTGAGTAACCATGCAAGAGCTGGGAGTTGGGTAGAGTTTTATCTTAAAGGTGATGTTTACCGATCCCTGGGTTATTGGATACCAATGACTTACAGGATAGGACATGGAATAAGAGGGGATTGTAACAGCTTGCACCGCTAGACAGGGAAAGGGGAACAGTATATGATGCAGCAGAAATTCAGACTGAAGATAAGACCAGCTTCTCGCCCTCAGCCCCGTATCTGTGACAGACATGTCTGAAATGGAGAGCGGTGTTGAGGGAAGCAGGTAAGGCAGAAATGGGAATAGGAGTTTGGAAGAAAAGTCAAGGCCAGGTTTTTGGTGCAGACCTCAGGAGAAATTGGGAGAGTGACTTAGGAAGTGAAAAATATTAAGCTGGCCTTCCAACACAGGGCACTTTCAGGCTCTTTGGGTTTTTTAAGCAAAACACAAAAAGCCCCCACAACTTAGTCTCTACCTTTTCAAAGTGTTGTGGGGGAATTTAGCTAAGAGTCTTATTACGCCAGCCACAGTCTTGTGGCTAAAACCCTGCTCAGAGCTTTAGAAATTTAAAGATAAAATGCTTCAGAGTGTGTAAGCGCTGAGAACTTACAGGGCTCTCCTGTCCCTACAAATAACTACTCGATAATAATTTGGTGAACCCAGCAATATAGTTGTGACCTCAAACGCTGTGTTAAACAAGGAACTCTCCTGCCCGTTTACTATAATTCTCTCACACAGGGTTCATGCTTCTTTTAGAAATATCTGATCACTACGTGAAACCTAGAGGCAGGAAAGCCAGACAAAAATCTGAGGCTTACTAAAGCTGGAAATCTAGACTTAGAATTCTACACAAAATATAAATTATTAGCACTACAGTGAATCATATATCATAACATAAATTAATAATATATTACTCAGTGAAATGCTAAGTGTGATTTTTAATACTATATGACAGATTTTCTAATTTATGAACTGTCTATTAAATTTAAAAGTCCTTCCATTTCTTTCTTCTCTATCATATATTAAAGTCTCCTTTTGTTTGAGTCTCCTAATCCTTCATTTATTAACAATATCACTCTTTCTCTTTTCTATTATTGCTTTTGGGTTCTTTCCTTTCCTTCTGTCCTTTATTTTCCTTTTACTTTTCAAGCCTCTTGAGATTCAATTTTCATGATAAAAATATGTAAGAATTAGACCCAAATGTTTTCTGTCTTTCTCCCCATGTATATAATATCTTACATGAATGTATTAAACTCACATATGCCACTCTTAGAGCGATCCATAAATAATATAAGATAATAATAGAGCAAATAATATCTATCACCTGTAGTAGGAAAAATACGGTAGCTTTTCTCTTTGGATTTCTTTCGTCTCTACTGGCTTTACTACCTAGTAATTAGTATCATGTGGAATCCAGATCCAGATAATCCTCAGCAGAAGTGTTGTTGCCTGCCAGATACTTACTATACAAACATTTATATATGTATCGACGTTGATCAAAATTTCCTGGATCTCTGCTAAATTGAAACCCAGGTCAAAAAGTACAAGGCTAGCATTAAAAATAAAGTTACTTTCCTTGTAATTATATTCCTTTGTGGAAATGTAAATTCCCATAATCGAAACTGTACATAATTGCCAGTTAGTTGCCTTAAGCACACTGATTTGTGTTTATTATATTAAAGTCCCAGTCCCTTTATAGCATGGTTACCCTTGGGAAGGTCCATAAACAACATGATTTTTCAGAACTCTCATTTTTCTGACTGCATGATGCATAAAAACGGACGTTTTCTACTGGTCCTTGTGGCACTTTTTCTGCTCAGACCATAGTGTTTATCCATAGGATTTTGCACGTGAATTTAAACTGAAGAAGATTTGACCCAGGGTGCAGCTCTGCAACCTACACATTATTTAGCAGCTCATTGTAGTAGCAAGAGTGGCACGGGGGATTCTGCAGATCCTTTGGGTTGCCTAACACCAGCAAAGCCGTGTCTAGTGAACGGTCACCACTGAGCTGCTCTGCACATACTTTCTGACCTAACAGACCCGAACAGGATGGGAGAGGAGAGGGCCTTGTAATACAAGTGGCGTGAATGTTCACATCTGAGCCGTGTCTCTAGCAGGTAGAGATTTCTCCTAGTGCTTTTGGAAGTAGAAGGGAACAAATGATATCCACAATGCTACTACCATCAGTGATTTGTGAAACACGCCATGTTGTATATGCATGTCATGGCGCAGTATGCAGGAGAGATTTGCAAGCCATTAAAGGAATTATTCTGTTGTGAAGCACTTGAATAAATTTAAGTACATGAGTTTCAGCAAGCGAATTGAAACTATTGTGACTGCTCCTTTTATGTCTGTCTCCTTGTGCTTCTAGGTGCTAATTTTTAATATGGGTGTTATGAGCGTGATTTCATCTTTGTTGTTTAACTGCAGAAAGTTGTTGGATCTTGAGAGGAATCCTGGGGAAGAGCCTGAAGATTTAAATACTTTTCATTGATAGAGCAGGTTCTAAAAACTCAGTGGCTGACTCATTCTCCTGCTGAAATGCTTGAGTTTTGCCCTGACACCAAGGAACAGCTCAATCTACAGACCCGTTCGGACTTTGGTCCCTACACTGAGTCTGCCAGCTGTGTCAGCTGTGATCTAGACACCTGTCTATTAGAAACTACACTGAGACCACAAACTCATTTCATACAGATCACTGAAAAGACATTAGATGGCAATAATTGCTGTTACTTCCAACCTGGATTAGATTTGAACCAACAACCTAGGCTTCATATTCTATTACTGGTCCCCTGAGCTGCTCGCTACCCTTGAATTTTTTTCTCTGATGCTGTGTTATGTACTCTTGAAGTAATATATCAGATTCCTGATTCTGTGCACAAAGGAATGAGAATTCATACGAATAATTTTTCAGTGTATGTGGATTTGTATCCAAAAACATATAACATAAAAACCATCCATTTTAAGAACCTTAAAATTCTAGCCACTTCCTAGAAAATAAAAATCAAATATACCCTTCTTAGGCTAGGATCTTTTGGAAAGCCCCTGGCCCTACCAAGGACAAGTTTATGTTTGGATTATTTGCATCTGCAGCATACATAGCGCAGACCCAAGTATTTGCAAGATAACTGAGTTTCATGACAGGATACTGAGTGGGACTAAATACTCTCTTGGAGTAAATCGTCTTCTGAAATAGATGGATTTGCACCAGTAAATATCAGCAAGGAGTAAAGACCATAAATGGTTGAGACATATTAGTTGGGGGAGGTATATTTGTTAAAAATATACATATTGCCATCAGCAATACCAGCAAAGATTTTGCATAAAGACATGAATGGGGTCAAATAACCATCATAAAGGACTATTTTATAACTCTGCTCTGAACTCTGTTTTAAAGGTACATATTTGACCTCACAGTAAATTGGGACTGTGACAAACAGCATTTCTGCTCTTATAATTTATCAGCTAAACCACAGTGGTGGTTTGAGTAGTGTTTTTAGTGTTTACTTGGTTTTAGTAGTGTTTGAGCCTGTATTACATCTACACACACAAAAATCAGGACTAGGATACATTCATTTCAAAGGTGTGTATCATCAAAGATCTCTTTTTAGTTAAAAAAAAAAAAGGGAAAATCAAAACCCTGAGTCCTAGATAATACTTTCTGTACATTGCTGTGTTTAACTGAGAGTTCATGTTTACAGATCAGTTGTAAAAAGGTGAGAAAATAGAGTTTTGTTACCTAGACACTGATGAAACTCTAAATAGCGTTGCAGGCAGAGCTGTATAATGAGTACATATTAAAATGTCTTTGGTGTCTTCTGAGAGTGCAGAACATTACTTGTTACTCTGACCATAAACGTATAACAATTGCGGTTTTGTAAAATAAGTTGAAACCTCCTGCAGTCTAAAATATAGAACAATGCAGATGACTAATTTGAATCAACGAGGTTGCACGTGGCATGTCACAGTGGGATTCCTAATGATCTTCTACAAGGATTCTGTTTGTCTAAGGCTCCCATTTTCTATCCCGTGATGTGTGGATGTGAACTATGCTGAAAATAATATGAGGCTAATTACCAGCCTTGTCAATGGCAATTCACATACAGTGATAAACCTTATTTCTAAAAAAAAAATAATATGTAAAATTAAGCCACACATCCTTTCAGTAATAATGACACTGAAACTAAAGTCGGTTTCAGCCTCTGCTCATGGTTTCTTTGTTCCCAACAGCATTTTTCAGGGTGCATGTCAGCACAGGTGAGATTAAAATTAAAAGGGGGGAACAAAAAAAAAAAGCAAAAAAAAAACCAAAAAATACCAACCCCCAAACAAAACAATTAGAGCCTTAAAAAGGATCAGTTACAACACCATAATCTTCATCCTATGTTCAGACCAAAAATATGAGAAAAGATATACGAAAGGTTTGTGGGAAGGATGTTTATCCTATTTGTCCTTTTTTATAAAGCTACAGTTTAAATACACACAAGACATCCAGTGCCATTTACTATGTAAATGCGAAAGCCCACAGTTAGTAACAAGTCAAAGCTATTCTTGCTTTATTGACTTACTTTTCCTGTTGGCTGCTTTTGTGATACATTACTTTAGGAATGGGGAAAATGTTACACTTCTGGTAATTATGTGGTTTTTTCATCAGTGTCTTGTACATAGAGTTGTAGATACAGGTATGCAGATATACCTCCCTACATGGCATTCTGTCTACAGCTGCACACAGATACACATACATATATGCATATGCAGCTTTTCTAGTTAAAAAACATGTTAGTAGGTCAGAAAACTATGTATCCTATGGAGTATGACAGAATATTTTGTCAATTGCCATACCACTTTTGGTACAATGGAAAGCATTAGACATAAATATCTGTATTACAAGCATTAGAGAATCTACCTTCTTGATACGCTATTGAATTAAAGTAGCTTCTTTTATAGTCAGTGCTTCTGTAGCGTAAGTGAGTTTAGTGACAAAACAAAACAAGAGATAGAGCAATTGAAGCAGATGTTCCATGAAACTCTTACTATACAGAACACAAGGGTCTGGCGTATAGCTCATCAGTAAAACATGAGAATGTACTTGAGTAGAAAAATCACAATCTGGTACCCACAGGCTATTGCCTGCATCTCATGTAAACTGATAAATTAAAGATGCTGCACCATTTTTCCTTGTCTTTCCTTTGTCAAATGCAATCATTTAAACATGCATTTTGGTACTGGAAAACTTAAAAAATAAGCAAACATATCAACATATACGTAGTTTGCTGAAGCACAACCTTCTACAAACATTAGATTTTTTCTTATCATCTCTCCGTGTATTTTTTTTTTAATCTGAAATAATATTGTTTATTTTGCCTGAGGATTTGCACTTGTAAAAGCAAATTTAAAAGTCTATCCCCTCCACCCCCTCTATCGCTACTGGTGGTAGTGAGAGATGTTTTTATCAGGGATTCTGCAGACTAAAAGATCCATTTACAGTCACTTTGTAAGGAAGCGTTTCAAAAATTATGTAGGTATTAAATATACCCACCTAGAACCAGTAATAATAAAAAAAAATTTTTACACTACGTAAAATAAAAAGTGTTCTGAAAGTCAAAATAATCAAATAAAGAAAGCAAACTGTCCCCAGACATTTTGATAGACTGGAAAACAATGTAGTGAAAGTACACGAGTGTTCAAAAGTGATGTATAAACACAATTTATGGTTTCTGAGAATTTGATGATATTTACACTCACAAAATCTCCCCAGATCTAGGACAGTTTTAGTGTTCTGTGCTGACAGAGGTCAGACTTAACAACCACAGAGCAGAAACGTGCAGCCTTAATTTGGTAAATGTTGAATATTTCAGTATAATAAAAATAATAATAAATATAAAAGATGAACATGGTTTGATTTTTAAAAATTTAATCTTTTTTATCATTCTTCTTGTCTGTTCTTTAGTCCTTGGAATTTTAGTGAAAGTGTTTTATGAATGCTTAATATTCTTTCCTTACTCATCTCTGGCAATGTGATGCTAAGTGGGACAAAATGCAAACAGAGCATTGCCTGTTAAAATTTTAATGCCACATCACAATTTTCTAATGGAGCTATCAGAATTGCAAAACAGTGTAACTCCACTGAAACTAATAATAAATCAGGTGCTAAGAGCAGCACCTCCTGCAAGTAGTGGAGTCCAGCCAAGTAATGGGAGACTTACAAGGACAATTGGTTTCTTTCTTTTAAAAACTTAGCACTGTCTTCTCAAGGTGCTCAAAAATTACCAGGTTACAACATCCCTTTATAGTATATTGCAGGATTTTAATCGGGGCACATTTAAAATCATAAGTGTATTAAAAACCAGGAAAGAAATGTAATTTGAAATAAGTACTGTAGCTTCAGTTGCAGTACAGAGCAGGATTACAGTGAGATAATTTGCACATGTACACATGCACTACGTAAAATGTCGTACCATTCATTTAGTCCTTCTATGCTTTTGCTCTTATTATTGACATAATTGAAGAAGACACTGAAGTAGTTCCCTGCAAATACTTCCCTGAGTAATGCAGAGGAATACATATTAATTTCCTTAACAGGCAGGTTGTCAGAGGTATGCCAGGTAGATGACTTTGTCTTTTGCCAATTCGGTGGACGTCGTAATTAGGCTATGTGCTCGCCACTGGAGAAGAAGTAATCATGCCTTAAGAATTCACACCTTCTCAGAAAACAGGGGGCAGAAGAAAAGTTTCCCAACCTTCCAAAGATTACAAATATATTATAAAGGCACTAGAATCCTTTTAAAGTGCAGTTATATCTGCATGAAGAGTGAGATAAACTCTTCCTAAAATCTCATTCTCAGTGTCATTCTCAACTCCATACCCTCGATGTCAAGATGGCTTTGAGTGTTTATTTTGATGGAGCTATGGCATTTAGATTTGTTGTAGCCTTCGGCTCTCACTGTAAAGGCAATGATACTTTCCCTCCGTGCTTGCCTAAGTGGATTAGGCTCCGCATCGAGACACATAACGTATGAGCCAGGGCCTCTGCATCGCAGGGTCTTAGAGCTTGCTCTTCCAGGGTGAAAGCAGCAGCAGCGGTCCCCCAGCCGTGACTTCTTCAGGGACAATCATGCGGCTGCTCCCTGCAATGCCACCCACGCATCTGCTCAACGCTTTCCCTCATGAGAGGCCTGGATTTGATGCTTTCTTGAATAAGAGAGGCAATGCTGCTAATCTTTGCTTAACTGCAGTCCATTTTCCTCTCAGTTACACCACAGATTGAACTCATAAAACCAAGACTTGCTGGGAACACCTACGACCATTTCCCAGGGGTTTCTGAGGGACTGGAGCCTCCCACGCCCACATTACACAGCTGCCAGCCCCTCTTGCTCCTCATTCCTCTTGAATAGCACTTGTTTGCTTAAGTAGTAGAAACTGAGTCCACTTGGATAATAAAGTGCTCTTAGAACTTGCATTTTGAATATGATATTTTGCAAAAAAATGTTTCCATACCACGCAGAGACATGGCTTTCTGGAAGGCTTTTTCAGGACAATTGCTCCAATGAATAAATCCCCAAAATACCAACTCACAGAAGTAACGTCCCACCAGAATGAGAGTTATCAATTTCCATGAGTACAAGTAAAGCACCCATAACACACAATCGAGCAATTTTCATTTTAACTGCAAGGGAATATAGTGGGATATATACTTAATTTGTGAGTGCTCGTCATCTTTGTGGGCCTGGGCTTAAGTCATGGTTGGGTCACAAATAATATGTTCAATGGCCTCATCTAAGTCTTCAGCTATCCCTTTCTCAAAACTACCACAATCTGATGTGGTGAGCAATCTCTGCTCAAGGCCCATAACTAGAATAGCAAGGGTGCTGCAGGTCAGAACTGAGATGTATTGAAAGGGATGTGTGGAGAGGCTTAGTCCCTCACTTTCATGAGCACTAAATTCACTCAAGATTTTAATAATAAAAAATGCAGGGTTGTCTGACAACATTCATTTTTTTTTCATGAGCCTGTCTTCTTAAATTCCCTGGCTAATGCTGCACAGAGTGACACAGCCAGTGTCACTCATGACAGTGTTTACCTGCATTGCAATAACATGACTTGCCTGTCAACCTTAAATGTTTGACAAACTGATCTTTTTTTCAAAAATAAATACATAAATAGCATGAAGATATGTGAAACTGATTTTTTTTTTCTAAAGGGAAGGCATCTGGGCTGTCTGTTTGGCAGTTCTGGCTGCATTGCAGGTGACCATGCTGTGGACCAAAACGTGCAAAAGGCTGTGAAATGACTTCCAGTATTTTTGTTATTCGATGACTCCTTCCCTCCATTTCCTTCCACTAGCTACTTGTCCAGCACCCAAAATGTCTGCAGGTACTTATCCTGTAAAACACAGACACACGTGCTACATATATTATGCGTGCAATAAAAACAAGTAAAAAAAACATGAAAAGCTACACACCGAATAAATAAAGTAATACTGTGAATAATAATGAACTGAATGCATCTTCGTGTGGGTCCTGACAGAACTGTGAAAAGTGGATCTTTCCCTTTAAGACCTGTATGTCACCAAAACCAACACAAATTTCATTAACGAAAAAGTGGTTCCATTAAAAAAAATGGAACTTCGTTCAGCCGCTTTTGTAATAAAAGCATGCAAAGTGGTAGCCATCAGGTGATATGTGCTGTTGTTAACAATATCAAAAATGCTGATTGGCATCACAACATACTTTCTGAATACCTTTCCTTATTAGTTGGTATGGTGATAGCTCTCCCACTTGTTTTTACTCTCCTGTAACTACCAAGAAGATATGTGCTGGGCACAAAAGATTTTGTGATGATCTCATTTCTGCCTTTGGAGGTAATTCTGGGCTCTTCGGGTAGCTGGCTGTTGAACAAGATTTCACATCTTTACTCTAGGAGACAGGCGTTCTCACTTTCATGTTATCTCCTGCATCTTTCAGCTTTAATGTGCTTTCTTGAATACAACCACCTACAGAAACTGTTATGTTTATTTAATCAGCCTGGGTGTAAAACTGGATTGCTAGAGAGCATAAATTGGCACTGCCTCATCTCAAAGAAAGGTTGGACAAGCTGAGGATACGCTGGACTAAGGAGGACTGTTCTGTTTGAGTTTGGAATGGCAGGAACAGGACTGTCATTAACATTAACCTAATTTGCCTGCAGCAAAATTACCCTGGAGCATTTCAGACCTAAAAAACTGAATATAGGAAAACGCAATCCGATAACATTGACAGTTAATCACGAATAGCTTCAACTTCCACTGAATAATACTGAATATATGACCCTTTTGGTTTAAGTAGCAGGGAAGCAGAATCATTGGCTCAAAAGTTTCTTTCAGTCCTATAAATACAATGTCTATTGTATGTCACTCAATTATCAATTTCTTTTGGCGAAATAATGAAAAAGTGGATTTGAGATCAATTCTCAAACTCCACGTTTATCTGCAATGAATGCTTTGGCCAGCTTTACAACCACATGTGCATCTATACCATAAATCAACATAGTACAAATGTACACATAAGCGTGGAAAACCCAATGCCAGTGATGTGTATTTCTTTTGTTGGGTCCTGCTTAACATGTAATCTGTGTTATCTATTCCTTCCCTCGTAAGTAGGCTTGTTTGAACATAATTTTAGGTGAAATTCTTTGATTATTTCATGAGCTTGTCTATAGTTTTTTCTCTGGGAATGCATACACCTGAGGTGTGGGGTTTTTAATAAAAAAGCTTTAAAAAAATTCTGATTATCTAAACTGCAGTGTAGGCAGAGAAGAAAGTATAGGTCTGAAACTGCAGCACAGTTCTGCTTTTCCCCAAATTCAGCTGTGTTTCAGAAGATCTGTACTTTGTACCTTCTACCGGGCCAAGAACATATTCATAATTTAAGAAAGAAGCAACATCAGAGCAGCAGACACTGGATGAGACACGAGACTGTCAAATCAATGGTCCTGGATTTGGCTTTTGTCCTTGCCAAATTCTCAGTGATTATGTACATTCCCTCACAAAGTGAATGCTTGCTTTCACTGGAACATCGGAGCTCATTTCAGACTGCATAACAGGATGTCATAAACTGTGCTATACTGGAGAAGAATTCCTTCTGCTTTCAGTTGTCAGTGCTGGGATCACTCAAAAGCAGCTGGAATGCCTGATTAATCACATCACGGGGCCTCACATGTGGTTCCTTAGAGGCAGACACTAATAATAGCTCTATGTTATAAATAAGAGAGTGCTGCTTTGCCCATTGTCTTAATCACATGGATTACTTGATAGTGACCATCAAGTGTAGACCATGGCATCTGGAGTATCCACAGTTAAAACCACTTTAAGCACATGATGACACCTTGAGGGCCTGACTACAAAATGCGATCTTCCATTTCAGTTGTTCACTCTGATCAAGTCAGCCAGAATGGGATCTGCCCGCTTACACAGCTGAAAGTATTCTTCAGAAGCAGCCATTGAGCGTAGTGGAAGAAAGGATGTTTAGTAATTTAAAGCTTACGCTAATTGAAATTCCAGTGAGCCATTGACCTGCTTAGCTACATGTCTACAGGGTGAATAATTTTACTTTGAATATTTATACTTTGCTTTTCCTCAGAACTAATAGAGAAGTTTTCCTGTGAAAACTGGAAGAACAACCCCACTCTAAGGATGGGTTTCTATTTTCTCCCTTTCCTTTCAAAACTAATGTCAGCTCAGCATATTTCTGCTTCTCCACTATGCCCTTATTTTTTCTCAGCTTTCAAAAGCATATGTTTGCTGAGCAAAATAAGAGGAGAGTACAAGTGTTTAACATTGTGGTAAGTTTCAGCAGTGGTTTTGTCAGCTAGACAGCATGTGTTTCTTCAGAAAAGACTTCAAAGAATGATACAAATGCAAGTAATGGAAGCAGACAGCTTTGCTAATGACAGACATTTCATGCAGGATTCGTGCTTTTTTTAACCTCCTGTTCTCAGACCTGAAGTGCAGAAGATCTCTGATGAAGTCACACTATGGCCTCTAAATCTGCTTATAGAGTATGCCTGTGTCGACCAGTCTGAAAGTATAAATAAAGGTCCAAGATGTCCATTCAATAAATAAAAAGTAAAAAGAAAAAAAAAATAAGAATGAAGATGTCTCCGATTCCTGTTTTCACTAAGAATTTACAAGTTGTACCCCAACTTATCTGGCAGAAACACTGCTATATCAGGTAATGTTACGTTCAACCTCAGTGCAAATATCTTCATTCTCAAAAAAAGAAAAAAAAAAGTTTAAAAATGCCTCTGTGCAGAGCCTCTGCTGGCAGTCACTCCAGTTTTCTTTTTCTGTAGAGGAACACTGTTAATTCTGCCTGCAGATGCAGTCCTGCTAGGAATCACAGGAGCATTGATTGTTAGACCATTACTATCTCCAGGAGAGTCATGCAGGAGCCCCACAAAGTTGATCTGATGAACCAGAAAGTACTACCTTTGGTAACAGTCGCAGAGGTTCGTTTCTGGAAAGCTGACTGAGTGTGTTCACTCGCACGCACGGGTTCTGCTGAAGAGTAACTCTTTCACGTGCTCTCTAGCTGACTGCGTAACAAATACACACTAGGGTATGCTAAGGCACGTGCCACAGTCTGTCTTATAGACATACACCTTCATCATTCAAGAAGCTTTCTTTTTCCTTAACTTGTTACTTATCATTCACCGTGGTCAAAACCCTTCATATATTTCTTTTTTAGCCAAGACATTATCAGACCACAGCAGAGCAGACAGTTCAGCACCCTTTCATTGACAAGGCTACCCAATGCCTCTACCATTCAAAGAAATGCTAACTAACTCCAGCACAGGCAGTAACAAACCTCCCAAAAGGAGAAAGCTTCTTTCTACAGCCCTGGAGGTGAACCAGAAAGGTAACGTACCTCCTGGAGTCACACAAATTTACCTATGAAGGAGTCACAAAGGTTTAAATTCTGACCGTCTTTAACACTGGACAGTGGAGTGTTCTCACATACCTCTTTACTTGTTATTAATACAATACATCTGAGCATTCTCGATATCATACAATACGCTGTATAATAACCTCTGCATATTGCTCCATGTTCAGATGAAAGGTAATACATTTAAAACTGATTAAACTAAATGCTTTTACGGAACATGTTGCCCTTTTTTTTTTTTTTTTTTTTGTAATTGAAAAAGTAAATATGGGGACCTGATTTTTTTTCTGTGTACCATCCATTATTTGATATGTAACTGTCATGTTCCCTCATATTTTGTTCTCTCCATAAACGTAACCACACTCATTCAAATTTTTCCAAGAATCTGATCATTCTTGTCACTTGTTTTTGGATTGCTTCAAGTTCTCATTTTTTTTTTCAAATAGGTCAGCCAGAACTGAACAAGGCACTCAACAGGGAACAAGCCACCACCACACATGCAGTATTCTGTGTGCAGGTGTACATAAAGGCAAATTCTTCATCTTTTACATAATGAAAATAAGCTAAAACAAGGCAACTTTAAAGGGTTACGTGCAGAGTAAGGAAACAAAATGAGACTTGGAGGTAAAGCAGTGAAGGTTAAAAACATTTACAGAAAACAACAAGGTCACCTAATCAGGCTAAATTTTAACAGAAAAAGTGATGAAAACCAACTGGCCTGTGCATTAGGTGGACCTGAGTTTCCTGTGAGAGACAAAACTGGGATGTCAAAGCCCATGAGAAGGAAAAGAGTTCTCAAGGGACTATTTTCACAGTTATGAAAAAGGACGGTGAGCAGTTCATCCACACAAAAACCTTCTGTACTTTCAGCTGTGAATCAAAATTGCACCCTCTTATAAACAGAGGTATTGTAAATGATTTCATGATTGCTGTTTTCTCTTGGTGCTTGTGAACCAAGACCAGCCTATCACCTGAAATTTATTTATGAAAAAGATTTCTGAGGAAGGCCACCAGAGAGAAAGAAATCACATTTCAGTACATAGGCAAAGGGAGACAAGGCATACGGTTAAACTCATTTAGCCGTAGTACAATATAATGGTCAAACAGTTGAACATCCGCTGTTTAAGCATGTGTTTTTTTCCCCCAGTTAAACACGTGCAAGAGGCTCAGAAAAAGGCAAAGATCCACTTATAGGTCTGAAACAAAAGTGATCAAGTAGCTGAATTCTACCACAACAAAAGTGTTTTCTCAACAACCTTAGAAAGAAAGTCAAGTGCAGACCAGGTGCCAAAATCCCCCACTTTATGGGGAGAATGCAATCTGCCCCTTTATTTTTCCTGGAAGCCTACCTAAGTTAGGACATATCTCTTTTTTTTTTGCTAACATACCTTTTGGCATAGCCGCCAAGTGACCCCTAATCAACATAGCTCTGCCAGCAGAAACTCCTAGTATGCGTGCACTTACACTAACAAAACGGTGTTATTACTGTCAGTATTTGCTCTACTGAAAAACAAAGCAGGTTTAAAACAAACAAATGGAAGTACTTTTTATATAATACATAATTAAATTGTGAAACCTACTGCCTACAGGATCAGACAGAGGACAAAACTTTATCTGGATTTAAAAAAGCATTAGGCAAATTCATAGAGGAGATGTACATCATTGGTTATTAAACATGAAAGCCCAGATGCAACCTCTGGCTCAGAAAAAAAAAAATCACTAAAATGCTGATTGCTGGGAGCTGGGAAATTATACCATGGGAAGGATCACTCTATAGCTGCCTTATTTTTCCTGTTCTTTCCCTAAGGGCCAATGTTAGAGCTAGGAGACTTTGGTTCTTTGATCTACGCTCCCAAGCAGGTCACAGAAGCAATAATTCCTATAAACCCTCAGTGAAAATAAACATGAATACTCCAAGTCCAAAAGGAGTCTTACCTTATTCAAACATTCTTTGGTTCTTGTGGCCTTTCAAATATTGCAGCCTACTAATAGTCATGAAAATTTCCACGTACCTCACATGCTATAAGCTTCAGAGGGACCACACTTAGTTTCCAGGTCCCCCAGTTCTACCAAAGAAAGCAAAGGGAAGAGGAAGTTGATCAAATACACGATTTTTCAGTGGGTCTTCCCCTCTCTGTCATTGTCATGGTAATTTACTCTAGCTAGGATCCCTCCCTTTCTGCAAGAACAGAATATAAGATATGCTCTACTGGGTCAGACCAAAGCCAGGGTCCATCTAACCTAACTGCTTGTCTTCCACGACTCAGTCTTTTACCAGCTGGTGATCATTTGGCCATACTGTTCCCCTAACAAATACTTAAGTAGTAATGTCTGAGGAAGAAACCTGTCCAGTTTCTTGCTGCCAGATCATAGACAAAAATGAAGTATAACAAAGGACCTATTCTCACGATCCCCGCTCCTTCCCTGCTGGCCACGTTACTTCCTCATTGTTAGATAAAACTATCTCAACTAGTTCCCATAACAATAGCATTAGAAACAATAAATAAAAGTGAAAGAAACTAAGAAGCAGCAATCAGTTCGTACTCCAGCCCTTTCCAAACTCGGCCATTATCATGCCGAGGCATATACCTCCTAGAGGAATGCAAATACCTCAGCCTCCCCTGAGAAGTATGTTTATAGCAAAGAACAAAGAAGGTGGCACATAAATCTGTGACATCGTACTGTTCACAAGGCTACCCTCTGTGTGACATGTTAGCATGTCAGAGGAAAGAGGGTAAAGGGTTGTGATCCCTGATAACCCAAAGATTTTTCGCCCCGGTACTATTACTTGGTTGTTGAGTTCGTATGATATCTTTTTAATGATGTTTAAAAGGCACTGTAGTACAATATTTTCCTATAAACCAAAAACAAATAGTAAATACAATGGACAAATGACAGGAGTTGTTCCCATGAAACAATTTATGAAATATTTATATAAAATTTTGTAACCTTCAACAGAGGCCAAGTTTGTTATCAGAACCAACAGGATATTTTCAGGCAAATAATCCCTTTCATCAGTTTTCCAAAGAAACAGAATGGAAGCTTTAAGAATGAGCCTTTGAAAAATGTAGTATGAGAGCAGGCAACATACTGTAAAGGTCTTCCCATTACATCTCTGCTTCATTTCTTTACAAGGAAAAGACAGGTGCTAATAACATACCTTGCCTCTCTCAAAAACGATTTGTACTAGAACAGAAATGGTGCAAGGATTCCTTTCCACTAAAACAGGCTTTCACTCCCAGTGTTACAGATAACATTATAAGTTACTTCTATTTAAATTTACCTGATGAATGAATCATTCTCTTGCTCTCCCAACGTACCTTTAAAATTTTCTCAATACCTCTGATTTTGCATTGCCATACACCTCCTCTACTGTTTTATCTAAAAAGTTATTCACGAAATACATATAATACAGTAAAACACATGTAGATGTAGAGATCACACCTGTGCATGCAGTGATATATTCTCTTTTTCTCTCCTTTCTCCAATTAGCCTCTCATAATGTGAGCAGGCTAACATGATTACAGGTAATGAACCAATTACTATTTCTACAGTCATGCTGAACTGTTTTTCCTTTGACTTAATTATGTTTAAAAATAACAAGCTTTCATTATGCTTTTTATTGATGATCACATTTACACCCCAAGTCAGCTAATCAGCCATGAGCACATAACAATATGATTTGAACGCTTATTGCTCATGTGACTACATTTTTAAACTTAGGAAAGCAACAAGCAGAAATATCTGTAGTTACAATTTGTGGAGAGAGTCCAACACTGGAAAGACATGAATCCTGTGGTACTCCTCACAGTGCACGTGGATATGCACTGCTTATGCCTTTGTGTATCACTAAGCTTTTGTGTCGATGGAGACAATAGAAGGAAGAGAGGAATGAGAAAAACGTGTAACAGAGTCAGGGCAAGACTAAGTTTGCTTGGTAGCACCATTGCTCTGATTAAATCTCCAGAAGCTTACTCCACCCCACAGGGGATTTTGATTAGGCTTTTCTCCCCTGCGAGCTCTCTTGGGAAGGATTCTGAAGCAATTATATATATATATATTTATTTATGTACCTTGCAACCCGTCCTGGGGCAAGAAGGCAACACTAGCCTTCCTGAGCAAAGCTGAGGACAATACAGCCTCAGCCGCACCTGGAGCCACCCGGCCGGGGATGGTCCCAGATAGGGAAAACAGCCTCGTGTGGACACATTTTTTTCCCAAGACTCACAAGAAGCTGTATCCTTGCACGTCTTCGGGCAACAGCAAGTCACTGCTTTGCTCCAGGCTTGGAAATCATGGCTCCTAGCTCCACTTTCCAGGCAGACAAGGTAAGTTTATATCAGACTGCAGAAGTCACAATCGTCTCTTTCAAATGCACTAAGGTCAGGTCCTGCCTATGTTTTCTATAGGAAACAAATGGCTAAACCACTTTCCAGTGAATTAAAACATGTCTCTTACTTACCTTCCAGGGAACTGGCCTAACTTCCCACAAGATGGTGGAAATACTCGCCATTCTTCCCAGTATGGTTTCACAGATGGGCAGAAAAGCTTAGTCTCACCAGCAGATATGCAGAAGGCTCGTGGTGCTTCAGCTTGGCAGTGACAGACAGGTGTAAATACCATCCTAATTTCCAGTCTTTATTCCAAAGAAAGTTTCTAATATTTTTTCCCATTGACTGATTATTTCAAAGAGAAAAGAGTAACACTCTACTCGATTATTTTAAAGAAATTGAGCTATCTTCAGGAGAGATTTAAAAATTCATTTAAGGTACTTCCCTTTGGCCTAAGAAGGCCATGTGGGAGGCTTTAAAACTGTCTTAGGAGTTGCTCTTTCAGCTTGTTGGCTGTTTTGGATCTTTTTGTGAGATGCTTAAATCTTCCTTTAAGCACGGATGCTTGCTGTACTTGGTAACTTAAGATTTTGGACTGCATTCGAGAAGCCAGATGCCTCAGAGTTAGGTACTGAAGCACTTTACTTTTAGGCACTTATGTTCTTAATTAGATCCAGCCCTTTAAACTATGAACATCGCAGCAAAGTCTCTCTGCATTAAGAAGAAGTTATATTAAACCATAGAAAAATGTTAAATTTTAATGCGATAGAGCACTCAAACTTGGTTCTTGCTAGTGAGAATCTCATTTACAAAATGGCTGCTAATGAAATCTCAGAGAAAATACATTGGCTTCAAAGCAAAATTAAAATAAAGACAAATGACTGAGGAATTATTGTTTTCAATAAGTTCTTTTTTCATGTGTTAATTACAGGGTAAGAAAGTGATTCGAGTATCTTATTATCTATCTCGCCGTTTTCTGCCAGGAGTTTATAAAGGGTGTGAAAATGGAGGGGGATAGTAATAATTTCATTTATGTTTTAAAGAAAATAATCAGGTTAGCCAGCATTTAATACCTAGAGCCTGAGGATTCCATTTGCATGACTTTGAAGGAAAATACAATACTATCAGTTATGTCAGTGAAAGGAAAGATGGGGCCTTGAGCAGATGTATTTATTTATATATAGACAAAAAATCATCTCATCAGAGAAAGAATTGACACAGGAGAGAAAGCCATTGGGATACAGGCAGAGATATTCATTTTGTTATGACTAGTGCAGTGCAGTTATTCAGCTTTGACAAAAACAGAGTTTTCTGCCATGAACTTTAACATTCTTTTACATAAAATCTTGGGGGTGGGAGGAACCCCTCAAAAACTAGATCAACAGTTTCTAAAAACATTTCAGTATCCCAGGTAAAATCTCCTGAAATAATTTAATTATTACTGTGGTTCGAATGTTTGCAAATTGCAAGCTCCCAGCATACTTTAAGGGAACATAAACACATCTTCTGTGCTGAGGGATTAAAACCAGAGAGAACAAAGATACCCATTGCGGTAAATGCTACTAAAAAGAATTCAGTGTTCAGTACATTATAAAGCAGAAGATAAATTCCTCTTGTTTTTAAACAGCGGTGGATGCTGAGGGCTGGTGCCATGTAACGTTTCTGCATTCACCCAAAGCGCACGGACCCGCGGGAGGGCAGCTTTGCTGAGAACCCTCTGGACAATCTTTGGGAGCCTCAGCTCCTCCCAAAGGGTGCTGCAGCCCCAGCATCGGTACGGAGTTTTCTCAGCACGTCACTCCCGTACTTTGGGCTCTGCCATGGATGCCCGTTAAATCTTAGTATTACCTATACAATTGCATCACTGACCTTCGAAGCGGTGCACCAATTTAGTCCCGCTTACCTCACGGACCTCCTATCTAAGTATTTGCTTAGTCATTCCCTGAGGTCCTACCCTGCTGGTCTCCTGTCAAATCCTACATTTAAAGCGTGAGCTCTCGCCCTTTCAGCATCTCTGCTCCTCCGACATGGCAGTTGTTGCTGGTGAAGGTTCATGAATCACAAGGCTTTTACCTGCCTGTTTTGCAAACACCCGTTAACTCTTATCTGTTCTCTTCAGTTTCTGCTCAGCATGCTTTAATAAAAATGCTGCAGGCTGTCAGTCCTTACTTTGAACAGCAGTAGTTAGGATTTATTTTTAAATATAAACAGCCGGGAGGAGTTTGGAGGTGCTAAGCAGTCAGAGAGCCTGACGAATAATGCATGTCATTCCCAGCTAAACCCAAAAGCAGCTACTTCTGGACTACTTGTTGGAGACACAGGAATGGGCAAGCCAGCAAGGACAGACCGAGGCTCCCCGAGACCACCCCTGTCTCACCTAGGCAGCCGTCCCACATCAGGCGGCAGCCCCTGCGATCTCTCACCAGCCTTCTGGGCTGCGAGATGGGCCCGAGCTGTCACCGAGCCCTGGGTGGGACTCTGGCAGGCATCGTGCCGTAGCTCTCCTCTCACAGAGCCAATTAGGCAGGCTGGAGAGTGTCGTTATCAGGAACGCACGTGATGCTATGGGTCAAGAGGGAGACACATTTAAGAAGATGATATTTCTCAGTCCACAACAGGCGGGGAAATACTTTAAAATAACAGATGGACCCTCTATCCAAAGGGTTTTAAGCAGTCCTGTTTTCTTTTGCACCAAACCATGTATCAGCCTTCTGTTATCCAGTTACTATATCTGAGCAGCAAATAGGAAAAAAAAAAACAAACAAACACCTGTGAGGTGGTAATTCCTTAATCTCTTATGTCCATTTCACAAGCAAATGTCCCAGGTTGGTATTTCCTAGAGACTTTCCTTGTGTGACTGAGAATCAGCTTTTAAGCAGTTGAGAAGTTTCCTTGAAACTGCTCCCATCCCTCTCTAAGTCTCTTTGTCTTCCCTCACTCTGGGTAGGAGTAGTTTGCATCTCTCCCCAGGGGTCCTTCTCATCCCCAGTGTTTCCCACCAGACTGTGATTGAAGGACTGACTTCAAAGAACTCCCATATACGTCCTGAATATGGTAAGTGGGTTTATCTGAGATCACTGTCTGCACCTCCTGCATACGGGCAAGCTGCAGCTCAGATTTAACGCTTTGAGTGCAGAAAGGCAGCTCACAGGTAGAAAGAGGCACGTGGAGTTCATGATCACAGAAATAACGCCAAAGCCTGCCACATTCTCCATGGCAGCATTTCCTCACTCCTCCAGAGCCTGGCCACCCACCGGAGGAGCAGGCAAAGCTAATGGGGAAATGTCCATCATGCAGGACATACATGATGCCCTCTACGAAATTTAGCACAAAGTGATTTCTGTCTGAAAATTAAAATGTTGACAACACAGTTACTTTGGGCATCACTTTTCCTAGGAGCTAAGAGGAGAGGGATAGCACACATTCTCCACATGTGTGAATTTGAGCTGTAATTCAGCACAATAAGGGATTTAGTGCTGATGTGCAGTCTGTTCTTACACTCTAGTGTTTATCATGTACACCACCCTTAACTGTGCCAACACAGGAGAGATTTTCATGTGTATTTTGAACTTTTTTTTTCGGTTGGTTGGTTGGGTTTGTCTTTTTGATTTTATTTTTTTTATTTTTCTCTGAGCTTGTTATTAGCAAGGAGCCACAAACTTCTGTGTCAGCAGAACAGAGAGATGTCACACTGCATAGCAGCGCTTGGAAAGGCCAGGCTGAGGCAGAAAGGACAGGGGCTGTTTAAGTCACCCCAGCTATGACATGCCTCATGTTATGGAACCCTGGCCTCAGACTGATTCTCCTGGACTGGAAAGACTAATCTGGGGGCTGGTCTGTGACCTATCCCACCGGCGATCAATCCCAAAACCACAAGAGAGTGTTTGGCACAGCAAGGAATATATCAGAGGTTTGTTCCTCCTTTGACTTTCCAGTCCCTCTTCCCACAGACTTTCAAACAGAAGAACAGGAGTACTGCAGCCTTTTAATTTAACCAAATTGGATTTCAAGTCGGTGCCTTCATTTTTTTTAAGATGCCTACTACACTTTGGGTGCTATGCATATTGCATATTTTAACACCTCAACAATAATAAGAGCTGAGCAAATAATTCACAGTGAATAACTTGAAGAATTTCATGTCTTCCCTCATTCACAATTTGTCTGGAAGCAGCTAACAATGTTCTTGAATCTGTTGATCATTCAGGGTTGTTCTACCAGTCATTTTAGTGACTTAATTTCGAGTCCACAGGCTGCGCGTGAACTGTTTATTGCAAGTATAGAGAAAATCTTAATTTTGAGCTGCCATAGGTACTCTAGATTGTATGCAGAGATCACATGATCTATATAAATATTTAATATTGAAAGGCATTAATTTCTGTCAACATACAAAGGTGATATAATATGACATTTTATTTGTCTTCCCTTGCCCCCATTTCAGCCTCAAAAAGAGCAAGTAAAACACCACCAAAGATAAAAACATCTTCACCAGAACAACATCTGTCCAGTGATGAACAAACGCAGTATATTTTCTTGCCTCTGACTCAAATTAATTTTAGTAGAATATAAATGCTCGGAGTTTCCAATACTGAAGAAGTACTGAAGAACTGCCTAAGTACATTGCTGTTGTTTCCCTTTTTTCCAGTGCAAATACCGGATCTTGCAAAGTCCCTGAATTGCGATGTCTGTTGGGTCAGGATGCATCATCAAGTAAACCTTGTGATATTCTGTTATTCTGGCATTACCTGACCACAGTAGCACAAAGCTGTGGGTGGAGCAGGGACCTCTGTTCAAAACTTTCACATGCATTAGATTTCCACTAACATTTCATCTTAGTTTCTCATTAATAAATAAATGTTTATGAATAAACAAATACTAAAGTAGATGGGTATTATTTACTAAATTTATGATTCAAGGTGGAAAATGTCCCTGATTTATGCTGACATATAGTGGGAAGGCTTTTAGAAAACCTGTCTTTTTTTGTGGAGATTAAATATAGGCACTGGGAAAACCCTTTTCTGTATATACAAGGCTTGGTTGCATGGTTAACATCTGGAATGTATTCATTTCTTCTATAAACTACATATGACTCCCTTTCTACTGGATTCCTCAAGCAGCAAGCAACATAGATGTATTAATATTAACATGCCTTTGATTCACTTCTCCCCATTTTACAGTCTACTGCCATATGCCAACAGCATGTCACTGGGCATGATGTAAGCAAGTCTGCCCCAGGAAATTCAGAAAGACTATTTTACTAGAAACCGGGCCTAAAAAGACCACAATTTAATTTTATACCATTTGTTAAGCTGAAAAATATGAAAAGAACTTTGGCTCCGTACTACCTTCCTACTCCTGCGGTGGTAGAAAGGGCAAAGAGCTTGCTCGAGCCTGCAGCTGAGACTTCCAAAGAAAAAAGAAACTCCAAGACATAGAAAACTGGATGCAGATAGCCTTATGCTTACCAGTTCATCCTCCTGGGCAGGGGTAGAAAGTAGGATAGCACACCGGTGTGAGAAGCCTTGCTCAGAATACCTCATTCTGTCTACCCCTACCAGAGTGACCAGGAACAACACTTGGTCACTGTTTTACAGCCACCCCTGCTGCTTAGGTGTTGGCAAAACCCCTGGCATGAATTTGGACCCCGCTGAATAGTACTTTCCTAGAAAAAGCTATTCAGAGCAAAAGCATGAGAGGATCACCAAGGCCACCCTGTTTTGTTCAGTGGGGTGGAGGGAAAGGTAGCCATGGCCGTTGCCAGCAAGGCCAGGGAGGGGCTCCAGGCCCCTGTGCTGGTGTAGCTGTATCCTCAGATAACTACAGCACTTCGTCGACATTTTAGCGTGTATTTGCTCCAGAAAAGGTAAACACGCCTCCACCCTCTGCCAACCATGATATTATCATAGCCGTAGCCCTGGCCTTTGTTTTCAGATTGGTCCTCTCCACCATGACCTGTTATCCAATACTTAATAATTGCTCTATATCTTTATCCATCGCTTAGTAGACGGATGCAGAGTTTGAAATTGTGTGCCTGTTATGGCCATGTATGCTGAATACAGAGCACACCCTGAACGCCTCATTACTATTCACTAAGGAAATTGAAAATTTCCAAGATTTTAATGGTGTTAAATACTGTAGAACAATAGAAGCTTAGCGAAATGTGTAAGACACTGGGTACCTCGAGGTTACTGAAGTAACAGGGCCAACAGATTTTACCAACTGTTGGGAGTGAGCCAAAGCAGGTATTGCATGATTGCTCTTAATGTTCAATGAAGAAACAATTTGCTGTTTTCACTGGTGAGCTGTTTCCTTCTGAGACACACCATCAAGACAGATGACATGAATTGAAACTAATTCTAAGTATCTCCAACAAAAAGTCAGATTCTGCCAGGATATTGAATCTCACTTGTTTGCCTCTTCTAGGATGGAATGATTTGGAATACTGTGCCGATTTTGGGGCACTGCATTGTTAAGAAGATTGGAATAAATCTGAAAGAAAGGTCATAAGTCTACGAAATATGCTGGAAAAAGAAAGAATACATAAGCTGGAGTTATTTTGCTCAGAAAAGAAGGCAGAGTGTGACGTCTCCATCATTAAAGGCTTTTAAGAGTAGGCTGGAAAAAAAACATCTGTCAGAAATGACATGGCTGTAGATAATCCTGTCGTGTGTAGGGGAATAGATTGGATGACTTCCCAAGAGGTTTTTCAGCTGTAAGGTTCTATTATAGACCAGATCCACTGTCTGTTGTCAAGTGACACCTTGGGTTTGGGGAGAAACTGGCAATATGGAGAAGCTTGCTCAGCCCCAAGTATCCTGACATCACACAACGGGCGCTGAAGCTGTCCTACTCCGCACGACTGCCCCGGCTGAGAAAGGAAGGACAGTACAGCTGAGAGGAGGCTTTTAATAGAGTCATTTATTTCAAGTACAAAGAAGCATAGGAATGTAAAAATAACCTATTGAGACATCTTGATTTCTGGGAAACTCAGCATAATACTTGAGGATCACTTTATGAGGTAGTGGAGAATATTCAGAAGCTTTTTCTCACCTCTCTTCTTTAAAATTGTTTCTCTTGATTTAGAGAATGTATTTTTGACCTGACACCTGTGATCTGAGTTAAAATGGAGTATGTAATCATGTGAACACTTAATGTAGCCCATATAAGGATATTATACCATTTTTTCCACCATCTTACACACAAGCATATAGGAACAGCTTGTAATTTAAAAAAAAATAGACATTTGCATTATTTTAATTTCCATAATGGTACAGTACAGCTTTACTGACTTAAAACATCTTATATGACAAGCTTCGCTTTTTTAAGCTATGTATTTTAATCATCTAAGCAGTTTAGATATTTTATTCTCAAACAGCAGCTTTGTTTTCCCTAGGTGCTTTCAGTGATTACACAGACAAACAAAATAAATCCCTAATTTAGCTGTTAATTTTTGACACTACACTATTACAAACTGTGACCCTGATTCAGTTTGAATTACTGAATGTTTTTCATTTAGGACATAGCTATGGATACTGTTATTTTCTCTCTCTCTCTCATAAACACACATACTACCATACGGAGCACATTTGCCATGTCTGAATTCAAAGCCCACAGCCTACATTATAGGTCCATGTGCAGCCTTGTGTGAGCTCTAGGCAAGCCAGAACCGCAGCAGTGCCTGGTGCAGGCATCCCAGAATTAAAGCTACTCTGGATGGAGGCAGTGCTATGCAAAGTCAGCATGGGATTCAAAAGCGGTGTGTTTGTGTCATCTGCACCTCACTTATTAACTTTTAACCTGTCATTATATCTCAGAGCTTTCTGTCTCAATGCAATGCCTTATTTATCTGTTACTCCATTTATTGCTCTTCAGATTTTTTAAGTAAACGTTGGTGAAAAAAAAAAAAGACAAAAAAAAGTGAGAGGATCATATTCTTTCTTATTCTTCACATTTGACTGAGAAGCAGAGGACAAAGATTTTTAGCCACCTTGTCACCCTCCTACCATTGTGCCAACCTTACCCCAGGGAGAGCTCCAGCGCTGATGAGTAAGAGAAAGAGATTTTTCTGGTAAGTGTAAATCTTCTGAGCACAGTCAGATTCTGGTTGCACTCCCAGTTCCCAGGCACTGGAAGGAGATGGCACACAAGCCAGAACATCTGCCCTTAGTCATTGGAGATTTATCAGATAATCTTCAGGGATCAGATGTGTTTGTTGCTCAGCTGCTTTTTGCCACCAGAGCTCCTGGAATTGACCCCTGGTCTAATAAAAGCAGGGGGAGGGGATTACTTCAAATTTGAAGTAAACCAAAAACAGGCTTCCTGTGACATGTAATTTGTAAGAATGCAGCAAAGACTCCAAGAAGCACAAGCTGCATCACCACCCCCACCACAAAATTAAAGCATTGTCGTTAACTATGC
Organism: Dromas ardeola; assembly: GCA_013398915.1. Classification (NCBI taxonomy): domain Eukaryota; kingdom Metazoa; phylum Chordata; class Aves; order Charadriiformes; family Dromadidae; genus Dromas; species Dromas ardeola. The sequence continues at coordinate 78,977 of VYZM01000327.1, read as the reverse complement.
ACAGAACCCACTGAACTCGAAGCAGCTTTCCAAAAACAAACCATTCCTTTCTTAAGCAATCACTGCAAATTGCAAAAGCAACAAATGTTTTAGCCACAAATGAAGGAGCCACTGCCTGTCCACAAAGTTTCTTATGAAATTTCCCACTTACTAAGGAAACGTATGAAGACATTTGCTAGTGTTAAATTGGTGAAAGATCTGTGCTTTCTAGGAGGTACTGAAATTCTCTTTTTCTGGACGCAGCCATAGGTTGAAGATAATGAAGGAAAACCACACATTCCAGCTGTCAGAGAGGATTTTTTTTTCTCCATAATGGAATTGGTGAGCAGCAGTGTCCTTGAGAAGTAGAATTAAAAAGAAGAAACAAAGAAGCGGCAGCATTCATTTTGGTTATCGATGAGGGAAGAGACACAGAGGACACCATAAGAAAAGTAGTACCACAGAAAGGTGCCTGAAAGGAAATACACCAAATGCAGATAGATTATTATGAAAAATCCTTACTATAACATAGGATTTATTTTCTGAAGCAAGAGATTGCCTGGGATAGACCTCATTAGTGTGATGAGATCCTTACTGAGATAGATCTCGAAGAGGGATTTGTTCTTCCACTAAGTCTGAAAAGCTACCATTCTGACTTTTCTGGATTATCCTTCTTCTGGTGTCAGGTTAAAGGAACAAAGACACCGCAAACTCCCTGCTGTAAATGGTCTCTTTACGTTTAGCTCCATTCTGGTAAAAGCCCACCACCTCACAGGTGACCACGGTTCCTGGGGACTGAAGCCAGTTCACAGGAGCTCTACAAGGCTTGAGGGCGCGCAGTGTAAATGTGCAGGAGTGCCTTCTCCACTTCCAGGCTGCCTTAGCATTCAAGATCAGATAGAAAACACTCAGAACAGCGGGGTCCCGATCACTACAGCAGAGGCAAGAGAACTCTATCAGTCTCTAGCTGTTTTCCTAAGGGAAGTTCATTACCAGTGACTTTCTCCTTTATGACAAGTTTGCAGATCTGAGTACAAGAGAGCATTTGGTCATTTCTTGCACTTAACTGAAGAATGACGTTCAAGCTATCAAAGTTCAGACATGAATGCTAGGCAGCTGAACGTGCATTTAGGGATCCAAGCACACAGCCTGTATATAAATCTCTGCAAGGGTGCTGGGGAGCGGCATCTCATGGCTATAAAACACTTCCAAAGATAAAAGTCCCCACAAAGACATTTATTTGCGCAGTGCTTTAGTGTAATACTGGAGAATAGAAAGAAAATTCAGAAATGGGAAAGGAGTGAGAAAATGGAGAGAAATGGAAGTAAAAGCAAAGAAAGTGTGAGAAAAAGACATTAGAAGGAGATACAGAAGCAAAAAGGTGATAAGATGAAGTGCAAAAATTAATCTGAAAAGCCTTTCCAAAACAAGAGAGAAGTAAAAACAGAATCTAATGTGGAACAGATTAAAAGTAAAAAGGGCAAAATGATTGGCAAAGGCAAAGAAAAAAAAAAAAAACCAAAAAAATGGAATAAAAATAGAAAGTTACAATATGGAGGTGGAAAGTAAATAAACATGCAAGGAAAGTAGGGAAAATGTTAGTGAGGTTTTGTTTCATCATTTATTCTCCATAAAAAGGGTAAAACTGTGTGAATTCAGGAATGTATGAATGATATGCTCTGTATTTACAGCAACAGTGGCTAAGATTCTGATTCAATACATAGCAAAGCTGTTAAATCACTTGGGTTTAGGGCATCAAACCAAGGAACAATATTTTCTTCTGGCATATTTAGTGACACCAGCAGCATCGCTTCTCTCTCCAAAACACAGAAGTTGAGGCCACAGGCTCCCTCACTTCCTTTCAGCTTGGCTCTCTAGAAGGCTAGTTTGGACCTGGGTGGGCTGGGTTTTTGTCAGGTGCCTCGCTAAAAGTGTACTCTGGTCTCTCTAAAGTCCTGGTATGAGTGAACTGGATATTTATGCTCAAGAGAAGGAGCATTATCCTTTTTTACCTAAGATAACACATGCTCCATGCATCCATCTTTCTACATTATACCGCGTTCCCCACTCCTGCTCAAAAGATACAGCCCATTGAAACAGTTCCAAGCAGCACTGTCAGGGTTACGGCTCTGTGAAAGCAAGAAGTACTGCTCAAGAAGTATTGGCCCCTTCCTGCCTGCGGGGTTTTAAATCTGCTCCAGGATATTCTGGAGGGAACACAACTCAGCATCTGGTTATGGGTCCAAAGAGATCTGGCAAGTCTGCTTTGGGCCCTTCTGCAAACCCTTTTGACTGCCCTGTGGAAGCTCTAATGGATTTTTAATCTTTACCTCTGTCAGCACTAAAATCACACCTGCAGATTAAAAATAAAAATCTCAACCATCTAAATTATATAGGTCTTTTGTTCAAAAATACTTTTAAGATTTGCATAATTTAGTATTGTGGTTAGTAATAAACATGGAGAAACAGGGCTCCCTTTCAGGAACACCTAATCTTAATAAGGTGGTCGTTCAAATGCCTACTTTTGTTTATGGAAATACAGCATTTAAAAATAGAAAGTGGTTTGGGTTTTTGATCTTCTGTTGAAAAGGAAAAAAAACGATTCAATAGAATTAGTAACACTTGCAGCATATCAACCCACTCTCTCATAGAAATGCAATTTAGCAAAATGAATGTGGTTGGAAAGTCAGGCCAGAATAACAACAGCTAACTTCAGATCCACCCAAGGCTTGTATGGGGGCCACACCAATTAGCATAATAGTTGTGTTTGTTGGGAAGTCAAGTCTTTGTGCTTGGGATGCTTCACAATTAAAGAACTGTATTTGAAGTGGGATTTAATTTTAATGTTTCAATGCCAGAACATTTACTTGCTGCGTCTGTTTTCATTTCAAATGATGCCGAGGTTACGTTTTCAACTTGGTACTGCTGTCATCAAGCCTCTCCAGTGTTTTTATTTACTGAAAGGGAGTGACAGTGGTAGGGTAATATGCCAAGAATCGTGGTTTCCCAAGTTTAATCCAAAATGGATGACCTAAATTGTATAAGGCCCTAGTCATGAAGAATTTAGTGAGTAAAACACCCATTAATGTAAGTGGGAAAACTAAGAAGACTGAAAGTGAACCGAGTTCTTTCTCAGCAAACTTTACATTTGAGCTTAGAGAGCTCTATGCCATTAAATTCTTTCAAAAAAATGTACATCAGATAAAAAATAGTCTCTTCTAGATCTGAATGGAAAAATCCGTGAATAAAATAGCCACTAAATTTAATCTTCTTTTCTGTTTGCAGACTATCAGTGGGCAACCATAGTTCCCTTGAACTTACAGATTTATCAAATTTACCGGACAAATATCCTTCTTAAGAATCTATGGGTAGATCACAAATATTTAAAATTTGGCTTTTCATGCTTAGGTGTGACTGATCAGCTAAGTCATAAGCTGTTTTGTTTCACCCTTCAAGGAGAATGCTAGCCTGAAACCCCATATGATCTCAAAATGTTATTTCCATGAAAACATTCTTCTGATACAGAAGCCATTTTCCACTAAGATATTTGTCAGTAAAACACAAGCACTTGAATTTTCAGAAAAATAAACCAGAGTACAGAAGAAGTAAATTCACTGAAATCCACTGAGATCTAAAATTAATCCTGATAGTGTTGAAAAAAGGATTACTACCTGTACGTAAACAAGCAAAGCAGAACAAAAGCTATCAGTAGCTCCCAAAGCCACTTGAGTTCAGGGTGTGGACAGCATGATGTTTACAAGTGGTATTTAAAAATCAATGTGATATTTTATGGACAGATAATCTGAGTTCACAGAAATGAACAGATTGAGTTTTGCTATGTCGAGAAGACACATGACATAATTCAGTATATTCTGAAGCTGCTAAAGAATTAATCTTATTAGAAGACAATTATTAGTTGTCCAAGCGTATATAAACACACGCATGTGTACAAATATCCTCTCTTGCACTTTTCAGATCTGCACTAATATTTGACTACCCTCAACAGCTACTGCTGGTTTAAGGTTTCTATATCTCCGAGTTAAACATGACAGTTCAATATTTATATTTACATAGTACAGAAGGGACAGAATCAAGACGAACACAAAACCAAGGTTTCCACCCCTGGGACTGACACTATCTGAGAACTGCCAACTTTGAAAGTGATGGAAGAGTGTTGATGGACTGGGGATAAAGTCCAATCAAAGGAATTTTGTCTTATATGGATTCAGTTTTAGAAATTCCCTGGCTTTCCAATACTGTAAATCAGCCAAACAGACGCATTGGAAAGATACCATAAAATTGTTTTTTAAGTGCAGAAAAAGGTCTGCATGCCATCTAAATATATATGGTTCGACAGATCAGGGGCTTCATTCTCCCCTCCCTTCGTTTACATCACTGTAACTCTGCTAATCTCACTAGAGTTACTTCAAATACACATTTGTAACCGAGAGCGGAATCCAGCTCTAAATCTGTGTGTGATATAAGCTTGGTAAAATATATAAATCTAAACAGTTATTGGGCCTAGCCCCTAAGGTACCTGATTACACAGCAAGACATAATTGATTTATGAATGCTGAAATTAAAAATGGAATGAAACCAGTCTGAAGTGATGTCAGAATGACCTTTGTTGGAGTATATTTTCATCGAAAGAATTTGGAGAAGGAAAGGATCAGCAACAACTGATTAGTTCACAAACAACATAAAGATAGTTAGAGTATCATTTGACACACTCAAATCAATTTCTAAGTTTCTGGAGAACCATTCAGGTGTAGTATTTACTCACTGCTTATTTCCTGAAGTGCCCACAATATAATAGGCACTGAACATGGGGAGCACCAGTCTGTTCAGTACTGATCCAAAAATCCAAAATTCCTGTCTGACATTCATTCTTAATCTAATTCTACAAATATATTTATGAACCTGAATAATGCTTAATTAAAAATAAACCGGTATAAAATAATAACACTGTCTCTTCATTGTAGAAGGAATTGCAATTGCAAGTTTTAATTATGGCAATCTATCGCTAATCAAAGAGCTTAACTAAACTGAACTAAGAATTAGAGCGTAGTATCTCTCAAGTGAGGAAAGCCAAGGATTAGTAACTAGAAAAACAGACGATTGAGGCTCTGAGATACATATCATTTCATTCACAGCAGAAAGCAAATAAAAATTAGAAGACTATTGACTACCAGATATAAATAGATGTACATACATGTATATAAATGTATAAACGTGCACATACATACACATATATACATACATATATGTATACATATACATAAATGCACCTGGACTGAAGGATACATGAATAATTTCGAAGACGCTAAGAACCTCAGACTGATAAAATCTAAAATGTCAAAATGAACAGTGAAATCAATCAAAATGAACGCTTTTCTAGGACTTTATAGTGACAGATCCAAAACTAATTGAAGACATTCCATACACAAGTTCCTGGAACTATGAAGCATATAAATGAGTAAAGTTGATAAAGAATTAAAGCTGAAAGACACAGCTGTGTATTTTCCACTGCTCATATCCAGCTTTTCTATCTCAATGAATAAAATTTATTTCAAGCAGTCTTTTTTTTTTTTTTTACTTATTCGACATTATTTTTTCCTCCTCTTCTTACTCAGGAATACTTACTGTATGTCAGCTTTGTTTCCTTTTCCCACTGCATACTAACCTCTGTCTGCTGAGGGGGAAGGAGTCCCTTGTTTCAAATCTTCCCTCCTGTTGAAGAATGCCAAAGGTATCGATTCAGAAATCCACCAAGGTTTTTGGGGGATATGGCTGGTTGGTTGGTTGGTTGGTTGGTTGGTTGGTTGGTTGGTTTGTTGGTTGGTCTTGTTTTGTTTTAAATCTTCCCTATAACCAGCAATTTTTCTAGAAAAACTGAACATTGCCTGGGACCACATTCACTTTTTCATGGATCCTCCAGTAACTGCAGAACCTACTCTGAAATAAATGTTCTAAGGTCAGTGACTTTCTGACAGGCCCCTGCTAGGGAACCAAAAGAGGTTAACTTTAGCCTAAATGAAAAAAAAAACACTGCCCATAGATAGCTGTCAGCTTTCAATTGTTCTCTTGGGAACTCTGTTGTTACAGATTCTGGAAGAGTGGAGCCAAAAGAGTAGGACTTGCCAAAATATGACTTTCCAGTTTTGTTCATTTTCTGCACATTACTTCAGTAATGCTACCGTTATTTATGGTGTAGCAAACAAGGAATTGTGCTGTTTTGTGATAGGTACAACACAGACAAGTAGCAAAATCTCTCTGCCCCTGAGGATTCACAGCCTAGCTGTCAAATAGGATGCTGCAGGTGCACAAGGCAGACAATAAGGTTGATGTTGGCTGGGAAAAGGAAAAAAATAAAAATAAAATGGCTTGCACAGAAAAGCTGACTCTCATCTAAGCCTACCATTGCCAAGCAGTTGTGATAGTTGTGATTTGTAGGCACAGCAGCTGAAAGAGGAGATTTAAGAGAGGATTAAACAATACAGCAGATATTCCCATCAAACTATATGATCTTTTTACTTTAGTTCATTTTTGGGACTAAACTCTTTGACAGTTTTTTGTGAGTGAAAAATGAGTCAGTTCCTCAGAAAAGAACAATAAGACCTAATGGAAATGACCGACTTCTAGACTGGAACAAAAGGGAACTGTCATCTTGTCACCTTTCCCAGCACTTCAAGGGACAATGAAAAAATTGTATATTCTTAGGATAAGCTTCAGGTAAGCTAAACATATCACCTATCTGACTCACAACCATCCCTGTAAGGTAGGAATTGATGTGCACTAACACAGCAATGTTAGAAACCTGGAACTAACACAAAATAGAAATTCTACCACCAGACTATTTCTAGATGGCAATTAACAGCACAAACCACTTAGATATCAGAGCAGGTATAGGCAAATTAGGGGAGAAAGCACATTGTTTGTACATACCACATCTCTGATGAGGCTTACATTAAGCAATATTTCAGATAACGACTCAGGGAAGGATAGTCTTCATCAGCACTTGCAGAGGGAGCCAGAAAGGATTCAGGTTAGAGGCTATGCATCAGGAATATTTTTTCCTATTATTCAAAAGGAGCAATAAGTCTATTAAAAGTTAATGCGTTAGGAAATTGGAAATTGTACAGAAACTTCTGCATAGTGAAACTCATCCTTTTAAAGTAAGTTCTGAAGGCAAAGAGGAATAAATCTTTATCAGACTTGTGATGCCAGAAAACCAAGAAGATCTGTGGCCTGTATAGTAGTCTGCAGTCGTTACATGGATGGGCTTTTGTTTGCAGAAGTGACATGAATATCAAAAAAAAACCAATGTCAGTGGTCGCATTTCAGTTTATTCACAGGAACGTGGCACAGGAACAATCCTTTTTGCTCATAGAGTCTATCACCGTATAATTTCTTGCACAAACTGATGCGGCACTACCTCAAAACCCACGAAGGTTTCATTCCCCTGCAACTCTCATAGCTCCAGGAGTGCAGAAGAGAATGTAAACATGGAGCTTTCCTCTCCCCAAACTCTACTACAGAAGGGCAGATTCCCTTTTGAAATCTATAAAAAATGGCACTCCGGGGCCCCGAGACCGGAGGTGGGCGTACAGTCACACGAGTAAACCTGCTTGAGGTTGTCAGACTACTAAAGCCTTACATTTTTGTGGTGAATCATTTTCAGATACAGCCAGGATGAAATAGTCTCACGAGACAGGATTTAATATCGATGGTTCACAAAAAAATACCTAAATGAAGCCAAACTCCTGTACAGAAAAGGCCCCAACTGATGTTTCGCCAAACCAGGAAATGCCTGTAAAGAAACACACATGCACAAAAAACAGCCGTCCCCAGGGCCCTCTGAAAGAGCCGTGGTGGAGAGAGGATAGCAGAGCCAGCTGCAAGCACACCCCACAGCTGACCCACACCTACAAGAGCGCCGCGGAAAGGAAGCTGGCAAGGCAAGGGTTAAAAACACGCTCCCGACAGCTAGAACACAACAACCCAGCCAAAAGCAAAGCAATATTCAGTTTGCGACCCTGTTAACTGTCTGGTCAAATACGCGGAACTGACCGTATTTGAAAAGAAAATCCACAGCTGGTAGTCTGGGGTACCATGGTCGTGACCAAATTAACCGAAGGTCTGAACCTCGCGTGGGGTTGAATATCGCAGTTGGTACTGTAGAAACCACAAAAGCTCGTGGGGTGGTCTGGGGGAGTATCTTAGCAGCCACCGGAGCCACTCAACAGGGTGCTGACACCCTGCCAACGCCAGCCCCAGGCTGCCACCCCACACAGGGGGACAGGGCCACAGGCAGCCGAGGTGACCCCCCTCACGGCCGCCCAGCGGGCTGGCCCTGCCGCTCCTGACAGTGGTCCCTAAGGTTGGCTCAGCTTTCTTATCAGATGTCCCCAGCAACATCCTAAATCTTCCAAAATCTTGGGCGTGCTTCCCTATTTGTTACACTGGCACCTGCTGGCAACGGCACGGGCAAAAGCAGATTTCTTACTGTTGGGCTACGCAGATAAGTTTAATTATGACCCAAGGTGTGCAGCATTTCATTTCTCTCTCTCTCACCCTCTCACCCTCTCTTTGGGTCTAATATAACACATTATACAGAACACAAGGAGGCTTGTTAGATTACTGTTGGAAGATGCAAGAATTGGTTAATTTTGCACCGTTTCTCCCTGTCATTATAATCTTTGCCACAAGAATGGCTACATTCTGCAAAATGTTCTGTTCTCAGTGCAGTCATTGTCATGTGAATGAGCTATCACAGAATCCTAATGCCTGAGATGTTTTATTCTTACATTCGTGACATTTGTATTTCAGTGACAAAAGCTTCAGCAAGAAAAGGGAATGGAAGAAATTTAATCCAGTCTCTTGATCATTTTTAAATTCTAATTTTATGGTCTTTTCTTTCCTAGATGCTACGGCACAGTTCCCTTCATATGTAAGAAGTCTGTATCTAGAGTAAGAATGAACTGATGAAATCAAACCTCTGGGATGTTTGTATTTTAATGGTTTCTGCATTAAAGTCACCATATCAGTGCAAATTGCGGATAGTTAGGAAAGGTGAAAACCAAGGAATATTTGCTAGTCATTTTTTGCCACTTAGAGTGTATGTGTTCTGTTAAAACTCTCATGAGCTGGAGCTCGTATTACACCAGTATATAATAGAAGATCAATTATTTGCAGCCATTGATATCAGCCAATGGGATAGTTTAAACTAATAGCAGAGGTAACCAGGCCAGGGAAGAGCATGACAAATTGTTCTAAATGTGCAGCAATGCGACATTTAGGATGCCCCTCTGCTTTGCTGATTTCAGTGGCAAAAATTACCTTTGATTTTAATGGGACCGAGATCAGGACCTCAGTCCAAAATCTCCTACCCAGTTTAAGTCTTTTTGTCAAGCCAAAAGTCTCTGAAGTGGCTTGCGTGAGTAACAGTTTAGACAATCCAGCTCTATTTTCTTTCTCCATCTCAAATATTTTTTACACTTACCTTGCCATTTCTGCTGATCCTGGAAAATATAACATTTAGCAGGCAATTTGGTAGGGGTTCCCTACTACACACATCAAGGGGTAAATTATTATGGCAGAGCAAACAAAACATTCAGATCTACAGGAGAAGGAAGGGATTCTGATTATTTTTTTTCCAGCTATGGGTACAAAATAACTGTTCTTCAATGATCTTTCCTACAGCGTAACCATAAAAAGGTGTCTGAGCTGTCAAAATGGTATCCGGATGGCTGACTGTCAAAGATCTGTTACAGCATCACAACTGGAAATTTTAATTGCATTCAGACATCACACTGGAAAGTCATGAGTGCCTTTTCTCCCTTCTTCTCCCTCTTACACACACATATTCTTTGAGAGTATAAGCTTATATATTTATATATATTTTCACAGCTTCAAAATTGTATAATATTTTAATGTCTGCATGTCATGTAATAATATCCCCCTCACTCTCTCTCTTTTTAAATAAATGTTTGCAGATTCCACTTTTGATACCAGAACTGCAAGGCCTCATTATTTCTTATTTCCAGAGGTTAGAGTTTTAATGTTAAAATGTAATCTTTGAGATAGTTTCATTTGCCTAGCCTAACCTCTATGATCAAATGAGTACCTTTTTTACTTTTCAAAATACTAGGATCTCAGGACCCATGCATTCTCTTAATCATTGCTCAATTTCTTTTATCCATGTTCCTTTTTTCCCTACACTCATAACAAGACTGCAGCTCAGACCTGCAAGATCTGAACTCTAGTCCATATTTTTAATGTCATGGTTCTATAGATAATGTATTTTTTTGATTTTAGTTCACAGGTAACCTACTTAAAGACATCTAGATATGTATTTTAAATTCTTAGATAAAATGTTCAAGTAGTTGATTTTAACTTGCAATAACAAAGAATTCAGAAAAGAAAATCCATAGGGAACAACCTAACAAGTGCATGGTTATACTTTTCTACCTATTTTACAGGGCTTTATTTTACTGGGAATCTCCCTGTTTTCATGCACTGCCTTTTGGCTTCAGTTTTCCTTTGATATTTGTCCTTATAATGAAAAAAAATAAAACGGAGATTTTCGTTAACTAGAGAAAAGCCACTGGGTTTATTACTCTGAATGTTAAACCTTTCCACTGAAAATGGACGGAGAGGAAAAAGAAAATGGAGGAGAATAGCTGAGTATTTTTCCCACCGTGAATACAACCAGTCTGTGCTGGCAACTTTCAGATTCCTCATTACTAAAATAAAGTTCACAAGTTAAAAATAAATGAACAAAATCTGGTGTTTCCCTCATGGCCTCACACACTTTCAAAACAGTGCTAAGATTTGATCAGATGCTCTATATTTAAATGCATTGCTATAGCATCTCCAGCTCTGGTATCTGTGGTGGAGTAGTGTGCTGTGGAGGTCCATAGATCTCAAATCTACCTTGATATGCTACTGTAATAAGAGGCAACACAGGAAACGCATTTTGCCTTCTTTATACGGCACCTTGTAAAGCAATAGAAATGCTTTCATTTTGAATGGAACACTTTTTGTATGAGGTTTGGGAAGAACGGCATGAAAAGGTTCTCCCTGCCTCCCCCTTCTCCTGTTCAGCAAGCCTCATGTAAGAAATTTATTACAAAACCTGAGCACCATGCAAATTTACTTCCAGTTATGGGTTAGTTTGGGGTCCACAAGAGAAACGAGGTGGTAAGCTGGCTCCTCAAAGAGACGTTTGAAATCATATGCCAGTCTCTGGTTTTTGTTTCTTTCAACTTGGCGGTAATCACTGGATGCTACTCCAGATAGCCTCAACAGACAATACGGGAGTACAGGCCAGCAGAAAATCGTGTACTTGGCATGGTGTGATGTTTCCCAAAAATTAATCTGATATGGACAGTGGAGTTTTTCAGGGGTTAATTTGGGAGTGAAAAAAGTGCAGGGACAACCTACAAACTCTTTATTCATTTTCTTGTGACTCATGCAATCATTTTTTAATTCAGTCTTACCATTAACTTAGTCTTATTCAACCTGGGGAAGATCTTTAGAATTGCACAGTAGCTCCCATTAAAGTATATTATAATTTGCTAGTTTTGGTAGTTTTGGTAGTTTTTTTCCAAAACAAACTAATCATAATGTGAATATTCCACATAACCTGCCTGAGATAAGAAAGTATTCTGCTAAAAGTCAATGTACAAGATAGAGAAACTTGAACATCTCTTTCATTACAAGAGTATCCATCTTGATTCCTTTCATAGCTCTCTTTTTTTCTCTGTATTGTCATATAATGTTTTTGGTTACCTATATATCTGCCTATCTTTTCTAAACTTAAGGGTCAGTTCTGCACCGCAAAGTAAACAAAATTGCAAGTCAGCCTCCTACAAATGACACAGCTATTTTAAATCATAATTAAAAATAAATATACTTGGATTATTTTACTTACTATCTCTGAGCCTTTTGTGTGCACTCAGTCCGTGTTTTCAAGTTTTCTTCTATATTCATGAAGATCAGAAACTCAATTTTATTTTGAAATGAAGGCTAAGATTATCAGATGATAATTGATTCCAAGGACTAGACTTTAAGTAAAATACCAGTATCATGAGACTTCTGATAAAATCACTGAAGTTGGCAACAACTGAAGAGTCAGGCAGAGAGTATCACTTTTTTAATCTCCTTATTATATATATATAAAAAATCAGCACCACAAGTAATAACAAATATTTCTCCATGATCTTCCTATGTATTCAGTTAAACTAAGAATAATACCTCCATCTGGTGACTTCCTCCATCTGTGCCTCCCAAACTATTAACACCTCAACAATATGCAAGAAGGCAGATGTCCTTAATTTATAGGCATAGTACACAGAACACAGGCTCCAGCTATGTACACATCAGTGAAATAAGGATGATGATAATACTCATACCAAAAGACTGAGAGGTTAAATTAATTCTATTTTTTTTTCCAAAACACATGGAGATCTTTGCATAAAAGCCAGTAAAATTAGAATTTAATGGAGTGTCCACCTGTATTAAAATAATGTGAAAAAAAATGTTGTCTTTGCATTCTTTTTAGTTAAATACCAGTGCAAAGATGTTGTGATATGGTTCAGATTTTTGGTCCAGCTACTCCCAAATATTCATTCGTCTGTCAGCTTCAGAAGAACCTTCAAATATCCAAAAAGGTAATTTCATGCATCATCTTGCTAAGGTTTAGCAAACATATTTTCTGCAAGGATATAAGCAACTAGGGGACAATGACTTGCTTCTTCAACTTGTATTGACCTTAACTGGGAACTGAGAGTACTTCTCACTTTACTATACCTGGAACAAAGGAGGTCAAAACAAGGGGGGAAAAAAGAAGATGACCAAAGAGAAATTAAAGAGATGATTTAGAGGGAAAAAAAAAAAAAAGGTGAGACAAGAAAGCTGAAGTAAATAATAAAAGAAAATAAATAAAATAAAATAAAATAAAATAAAATAAAATAAAATGAAATGAAATGAAATGAAATGAAATAAAATAATATAGCACAAAAAAAACCCAGAAGAGCTAACAGTGAAGCAAAGAACAGAAGCAAGAAGCAAAAATACTAGTAAGGCCTGGGGATTGCCTGAAGAAAAAAAGGAGAAAAAAAGCCTGAAAAAAAAAAAGAAATCAGGGAAGAGGGTGACAGAGGACAGTTGGGATAAAAACATGGAGACTAGCATCATAATGGTGATAAATAATATTCTTTTCTACTTTTAATTTCCCTCAGAGACGGGAATTGTTATTGCAAAACAGCCTATTGCACAACGATGTAGGGATAAATATCAAAGGTTAAACCTCTTTTGGAAGAAAACTAAAATGTGAGTCAATTCCTTTGTTCTGCACCAGACAGTAAGAGAAAATATATGCTACATTGCCCAAATAAGAACTGTATAAGCTCTTTATCTTACTATTGCTGTCGTAAGAGTTCATAACTTCCCTTCAAAGTAGTACATACTAGCCACTATATGTTTTGGTGGAGCATTGATTTAACTCATGATAGCAATTCTTGGGTTCCTTATGGGACATGTACTATTCCTATTATTTTCATTTACTTGCTTTTCTTTCACACTAGCAAAAGCCAGGCCTCCCTGCCTGATTTTGAAACCTTTCACGTTCACAATCCTATCAGGAGAGCTTGCACAGCACCGTCCCAGAAAGGCAGGTAAGCAAGACACAAACCAAGTCAGCAGTAGTGGGACACTAGGGGAGCAAATCTTGATAAAGCAAAGGCAAAGCTGGAAGGGGCATGGGTTTTCTCACAGGGCCCTGAGAGGGTTGTACCTTCATTTTATCAGCGAATACGCATGTGCTTCTCTTCCCTCTTCGTGCTTTAATGTTTGTGTACATTGCTTTGCCAGTAAAGGCAGACTCAGAAAAACCCATAGAGATGTGTTCATGCATGAGCAACTTGATTAACTTCTCTGATGAAATTACGGGCTTGGTAGATGAGGGGAGAGCAGTGGATATGGTCTACCTGGACTTCAATAAGGCTTTCGACACTGTCTCCCATAAGATCCTCATAGACAAGCTGATGAAGTATGGGCTGGATGAGCAGACAGTGAGGTGGATTGAAAACTGGCGGAATAGCCAGGCCCAGTGATAGGTGGCACAAAGTCCAGTTGGAAGCCAGTAAATAGCAGTGTACACTGACGTCAATACTGAGTCCAATCCTGTTTAACATCTTCATTAATGATCTGAATGATGGGGCAGAGTGTACCCTCAGCATGTTTGTTGATGACACAAAACTGTGAGGAGGAGTGGCTGATACACAAGAGGGTCGTGCTGCCATCCAGAGGGATCTCAATAGGTGAGAAATGGGCTGACAGGAACCTCATGAAGTTTAAGAAAGGAAAGTGCAAAGTCCTGCACCTGAAGATGAACGACCCCAGGCAGCCAGTATATGCTGGAGCCACCTGTCTGGAAAATAACTTGGCAAAAAAGGCTCTGGGGGTCCTGGGTGGACACCAAGTTGAACGTGAGCCAGCAGTGTGCTCCTGTGGCAACGAAGGTGAATGCTACCCTGGATTACAGTAGACTATGCATTGCAAGAGCATCCAGGGAGGTGATCCTGCCCCTCTCTAACCCCCTATCTAACCGTGGTGAGGCCACTCCTGGACTTCTGGGTCCCATTCTGGGCTTCTCAGTACAAGACAGACATGGACATCCTGGACATACTGGCCCTTCCAGCAAAAGGACTGGAGCATCTCTCCTTGAAGGAAAGGCTGAGAGCTGGGGCTTTTCGGCCTGGTGAAGAGAAGGCTCAGGGGGATCTTATCAATGTATATAAATACCTGAAGGGAGGGTGCAAAGAGGACAGAGTCAGGCTCTTTACAGTGGTGCCCTGTGACAGGATCAGAGGCAATGGACACAAACTGAAACACAGGAGGTTTGTCTGAACATCAGGAAAAAGTTTTCCACTGTGAGGGTGACCAAGCACTGGCACAGGTTCTCCATCCTTGGAGATATTCTAAAGCCATCTGGACATGGTCCTGGCCATCCAGCTGCAGGTGGCCCTGTTTGAGCAGGGGTTTGGACCAGATGGCCTCCAGAGGTCCCTTCCTACTTCAACCATTTTGTGATTCTGTGAAATTTTTTTTTTTTTCATTTTCTTTTATTACCCCATCTTGCTTCCTTAGTAGCGAGAAATGCCCTTTACCTTATCTGTAACGACCTTTGCTGCAGCCTCCAAATTACTATGCAAGTTTACACTTCCAGGTAAAATGCACTCTGAAGAAAACAACTATTCACAAAAGTTAGCTCTCAGTGGCAAGTGATTTAATTCTGTGTCTCATTTATTCTTTTATTCTAATTCCAAAGGATTGGGACCTCCAAGCTGTGCAGAAAGCTACTCCAGAAGCCGATGATCAGGTCATCCTATAATCAGCTTTCAGATCTTCCTTCCCTTTGCCTGTCTGATGCTTCAGGTTAGGTGTCCATCTAGGCTGGTGCAGTCCCAAATGGCTTCAGTGACGCTCTGCACAAGTCCTGTTTTGTCCATATGCGTGGCACTGTAGTACTGTACACATTCCAGGTGTGGGCCTGGTGTTTTACCTTAGGGAAATGAGTCCTCAATCCAGACTAATTAAATTCATTAAAATAATAGGTAACATTATAGACAGTCATATTTGTGTGTGTTTGTCTAAATTAATTTGTCTAATTACTATTCAAACAGCATAATACTGTAAAATTATTATTTTCTGAAGAAGGCATTAAGCTAGTGATCTTGTATGTTAACAGCATATAGATTTTATAGGACCCTTGGGCCCTCTGTTTCATGATGCTAAAACTATTTTTTAAACACAAGTTCCCTCTTTTACATATGTTTTAATTTAAACATGGAAGGTATGGGATACGACCTTGTGTTCGTTCCAGAAGTTGGATGCTCCTAAACCAAAAGGCCAGCCTATTAACAAATTGCCTAATAAAAACATTTTTAGGGAAACTAAGTCAACCATGAAGACAAGATGCAAAAAACTTGTCTGTTAGACTACAAAGACTAAAAGCAATGCTTGAAAAGCCATAATAATAATAAAAAATAATAAAAATGTTATTAAAGTGGTAAATTGTAAAGCTTCAGCTCCCTTTGTCACAAAACACAGAACCTACTTTATACCAATTGCCGCTGGCTTCTGTCTTAATTGGACAATTGCCATTGTGCTCATACTCAAAAATTCCCTATTTCAATGTTTCAAAGATTGACTGCTGCTGGCTTGCACCCTCCCCCATGCATTCATAGGGAGCTTTGAAAGGTGGTCTGCTTTGACATGTACATCATTAGACAGAAGAGGGGAAGCAAGGTATCAATATCAGAAATGAGCAATACCAGGAAAAGAGTGTGGCAGGAAAAGAAAACAATTAGAAACAGTTTGGTGTCCTGAAGTAAAAAAAAAAATAGTAATAATAACTGCCAAGCTGGGCTGACAGAATCCCATCTAGAGAAATGGAGAGGCAAGATATGATAAACTGTCCAGCTTTATCAAAGAAATAAGACTGGAAAGCCTGTTTATACGGACTTTGATGAGAGTGCTAATGTAAGAATTCCTGGTCTGAGATTTAATGATCTTGCCTACCTTTTGGCTAATACTGTAGAAATAAAGTACAGTTCAGGGATAGATAACATTATTTTCAAAAAATGTATCTCTAGTTTTATCCAGCTTCTCACAATAGTCTTCCTCAGAACAGAACGTAACACTCCCAGATTTAAGAGGAATGGTGACTTTTGGAAAGTAAATAAAAAACTTAGCATCACAGTCATATTTAGGGTAGAAACCTAAGATCCATCCTCAGCTACAGAGCAATCATAAATGCTTCAAGTAGAAGTTATCTACTGACTGCTTCATCTAGGACCTTACTACCTTTGTATACTAGTCATGAGATTACCACAAATATCCAGGACTGGGCTGATACTGCTTCTAGAGACATCAATAATAGAACTCCCATTAATTTTAAAGACAGACAAGCTAAATCAATGCTAAGAGCTTTTGCAAATCCTCTCCTAAAGGTTTTATACGACAGTCTCCTGCCACCTAAATTATACCAGACATAAGTAGAATCTCAGGTTGCATTCAATAATTTGTTTGATGTAGTGCTTACTCTGTTTATTTAAAAATAAAAGCAAAATTCCCCAATGAAATAAAAAGTTTAACTGTTTTTTAAGCTTTTATTGAATTCTTCTTAGGATGACAGGTCCTGTGGTTTGAAGTTCTGCAGGATCAATGCACAATATTTTGCTAACCTTTTTTTCCTCCCAGTTTGCTTGGGTTCTCACTCACAAAATTTCACTTTCAGGTTCAACTTCACTTAAAAGTTCAGAGTGAATTTGAAGCCAAGCCTACTAACTGTGATCTGGTTTATGTTAAAGCCAGCCCATAAACTGCTCAAAACTGGGCCCGAATTCTTTTGAAACTGGGCCTAAGGTCTGCTTAAATGCAAACTCAAGAAAACGTTTTGATGAACCTAGGTTCAATATTTCAAAGTCTATAATGAAACCTGAAACAAACCAAATTCCAATTTGTTTGGGGCTTCGTACTGAAAGCGTTGTATTGCTCGGTCAAATTGATGACATTTTACCACAACTTTAACAGTGAAAGATTTTTCTTCCCATAATTTCCCCCAAACCCCTTGGCTGCTGGAAACAGTAATGTATTACCATGGATACAGATTACAGAGTGGGATATGGGGAAGAGAATGGGGTTACAGCATATAAAGATATTTCTTTGGAGTTGGCATTTGGAGCAGGGAATCAGACAGCACAAGAGATTTTTTTATTCAAATACATCCAGATCATAAAAACGTTAATTTCAAGAAGATGAGCTAAAATAGATTGCATTTGCTTTTTTGTATCTTTGGTAGAGCCATCTTTTTCTGGAAAGCGAAGTGAAAACCTTCACATATTTACTTGATTTCGTTTGGAGAAAGAGCAATTTAAAAATTAGTAATTTGATTGTAAATGCTTTCTCCTTTCAGCTGGGCAGGGAGGAAATTGGAGACTATCTTGTCAACTACAGAAATAGTCCGGCTTGCATACCTCTTCTTCTGACATGGCTGAGTGCAAACATGCTCATGTGCTTTGTTGTTTTGAAAACAGAGCCAACTACGGCTTCACCATCACCATGTGCATGAGTGAAAAAGAAGCCAAGAAGTGCCGTGTGGAAAGTAAAAAGATGGGCAGTGACAGACTTCCCAGGGAAGCAGCTAGGCCCTCTTTTAAAGGACATGGCTCTTCTAAAGACAGGGAAAAGTAACAGGAGAAAAGTGGTTTTTTTCAGTACTAACAGTGACCAACAAGATCCCCCAAACAATTCTACTAAAATAGGCTAGTGGAATAGTCTCTACTAAAATCTCTAGGAGTGAAAATGGTACAATTCCACAGAGGTTACCCAGAATGCTTTTTCTACTTGTAAATGTAAACTACAAGGGCAAATGACATTATTTTTATCCATTTGAATCCATTCCATTTAATTGTGTAGGACCCATGTAGATATTTTTATACTATACTTTCTAGGCTAGTTCAAAACCTATTGAAATATTATGTTCTACTCTTTCTATAGGAGTGCTCTTGAAGTGATCACAAAAAGGTGTAGTGTCCAGTCCAGAGAAAACGTAAGGCTCATGCTCCTCTTTCTGACACTGAAAAACATTTGTGTGAAAAATATTTGCATGAAAAGTATTTGGACACCTGCAAATATTCCATCTTTATGTATGTGGTACAGCTGTTTTTGTTAGGGATGCCGAAATGTACTTCCCAAAGAGAGCAACCATGAAGCCAATTTAAGATCCAGGAAAGGTCTAATTGTGCTCCCACGCCAGCCCGTGACAAGGCTTGGACTCAACAGCAGAATCCGTCCCAGAATAATTTGCAGGAAATGGAGCAATCAAAAATAGAGGGGTTAACAAGTTTATTTTAGAATTAACTTTTACTTCGGCAAATATTAATATGTCAAGCTGAACACTAAGTAGAGGTCAGTGCTAAAAGACCACCACACTAATCATGGGAATGTGTCGGTGCAGACATTGATGTGTTGCAGCAAATGTTTCTGGAGGAAAGCGGAGAGTTGTTTCTCCCCAGCTGTTGGCCCGGGGCAGCTCCCGAGCCCTGCAGCTGCACCGCTGGCCCTTCTGCCCCCAGGCTTTCCCTCCCTACCACAGCCTCCTCGCAAGCTGCCTTCTTCCCGGCAAAAGCATCCCAGATTTCACCAGCACCAAAGCCCCACCGCTGTCCTCATGAGAGGCGAGTTTCCTGCTCTCCATTAAAAAATAAGACGCAGCTTCCTTGCGCCTTTAGGAAACAGAGGACAATAGTGTCAAAACAAGGAGACAGTGGTTTTCTGGAGTGCTAATCCTCAGCATTTTTTTTAGGCAAGAAGAATTATAAAATTTTTCAGTCCTTGGCACAATCATTTTTAAAGACTTTTAATCTAATAAGTTCTGTTAGAATCATAGAATCATGGAATCGCCTAGCACTGCCAAGTCCACCACTATACCGTGTCCTTCGGCACCACATCTACACATCTTTTAACTACCTCCAGGGATGGAGAAGCAACTACTTCCCTGGGCAGCCTATTCCAATGCTTGACAACCGTTTCGGTGAAGAAATTTTTCCTAATATCCAATCTAAAACTCCTCTGGCACAACTTGAGGCTGTTGCTTCTCATCCTATCGCCTGTTACTTGGGAGAAGAGACCAACCCCCACCTCTGTACAACCTCCTTCCAGGTAGTTGTAGAGAGCGATAAGGTCTCCCCTCAGCCTCCTTTTCTCCAGGCTAAACAACCCCAGATCCCTCAGCCGCTCCTCATAAGACCCTCTAGACCCTTCACCAGCTTTGTTGCCCTTCTCTGAACACGCTCCAGCACCTCAATGTCTTTCTTATAGTGAGGGGCCCAAAACTGAACACGGTATTTGAGGAGCGGCCTCACCAGTGCCGAGTACAGGGGGATGATCACTTCCCTAGTCCTGCTGGCCATACTATTTCTGATACAAGCCAGGATGTTACTGGCCTTCTGTTGACCAGTCTGTTACTGAGGAGCACTTACTGAGTGCAGGATACAAGACAGCGGGGCCCAAATGAGCAACACCCTCTAAAATGGGAAAGAGGAGGATTCCCTAACCCTGAAGGCAGACAACTCTGTTGCAAAGCAAAATAATTCTACTTTTGCTTTAAAGAGATACTGCCGTGTCACAGCCCTTAAATCTGCATTTGTAAGGGACACGATATACTTTCTTATGGGAATCCTTAATTTTCTGTTACGTGCTTAAGGCAGCAATCTTGAATAGGGTGCAGCACACAGGCACGTTGCTGCTTCCACAGGGTTTGTCCAGCTGTAACACGCAGTCCGTGCACTGGTCAGCAGTTCCACAGCTAAAGCTGCGTGCAAGGGGCAAACCTCGGATGGGTGATCCTCCTGAGCCCAAGAAGCTTGGAAAGCACAGCATTATTCACGGCCAAATCAAACTCCGGCACCTCAGATCTCCCCAGCTCAGAGGACAGAAATTTATTGTACAGTTTTTTAGAATGCTTTCCAAATTTCAGAATTCCTCATGTTTCACTGTATCTCCTGAACAGCCCTTCAGTCATATCCCTTTGGCATTTGAAACTTTCACACAGGGAGAAAGAAAGAGGTGAGGGGAGAAATATTCAAGTCAAGTGGAGCAATGAAACTTGATATATATACAAACCTGCAAATTACCCACACAGAGGTGTGATATCAGAAATACCTAATGTTTCCCCTGACACTCAAACTGCCTGCTCTAAGTTGGCTATGTCGTTGTAAGGTATTTATCACTGCAAAACCCTATAGAACATTTCCGCCTTCGTAAATATACACACTTATTCTGATGTGCCTTAAAACTGCAAAAGGGAAAAAGAGAAATTCTTTTACTATCACACCGGTTCATTTTCATCTTAAAAAATCAGCAAGATTACAACTCATCCCTTTATCCTGGGATAACCTATCAGTGTCATTTCTGCCTCTGGGGAACAAAGGACTCCTAGTCTGTATGCTGCAAAACAGAAGTGCCTGACAAGGATAAAAAAGCAGGACCACTGTATGGTAGTCACTGTAAATGAGAACAGCAGCATATTCATTTCAAGAAATCTCTTTCCTCCACAATTTCCTAGTATATGGAGCAGAAGTTTGGAGGTTCTTTTGTGGGACGCTTAGCCTTAAATAGATTTACGCAATTTACACAGCTCAGTAAGGCTTGGGATCCTCCAAAGCCGCAGGTTTCTTCTGACTGTTATAGACAGGTTTATTGAAACCTGGTGAAAGATATGGAGGCTGACAACCACCAAGAGGCAAAAGGATAGAAAGCAGAACGTGCATCTGCAAACAAACAGTCACGCCTCCAGAAACACGGGCACATAACACAAGAGCAGCTATATTGATTATCAGATAGCATTTGACACTGTTAACAGATAAGCTCTTAGGCCAAAGTTGTTGGTTATCACATATGTATCACTACACACTACTTTAGCTTTAATAGTCTCTCTGACAGAGAGAGGGAGTGAGGCAGACAGACAGATGGTTTTCAAAGAGGGAGGGAAAGGTTCTAACCTCTAACACAATCGACAACTTTGTTCAAATCTTTCTTGACCAAAGAAAAAAAAGCAACCAACAACTACGAAACCTAACAAGACATCCTTCACGGAAAATTACTGAGTCCAAAAATAATATCCTTTTGAATGAGCAGTGGAGGTTACCACAGCATATACTAAGGGAAATAAGAAAGCAATTAAGATACCTTTGTTAAGGAATTTTTAACCTGTCAGCAATATATGCCTTTTGTTCTTCAGTCTTTTAGGTTAATAAAATCAAGGCCAGTTCCCTTAGAGATGCTGAAGCTATTAGATATCAGTAAAACTTAATGTACCACAGGGACCATGTAAGAAAAAAATGCACTTAATTGAGTGTTCAGAGCCAGAGCCACCCATTGTAAGTGTATTCTGGCAATTGAGATGTTATTATTGCCAAGGCTTTGCCATATGATGATATGAATGCATCTTTTCAGAATGAGACCTCTGAATACATGGGTGAAAAGATGGCTGCATTCCTTAAAAAGAAGGGCTGGAGCTCTTCTTTAGTGTTTTATCATTGCCATCCATAAGAAGCAGTAGTGTCATTAATGGGATTACGTTTCTAACAATTTCGTAAGCAAATCTGGTAAAAATGACTTTCCAAAATGAGAGACATTCAGTATTTCCTAGTCTGAATTTGCATTTCTAATAAAGTCTCTGTCTAAATGGTAACCTCATTATCAGCCTCTCAGTACTGTGTTCAGTCCTTGTGAAGAAACAAAGACACTCCTTTCCTTCTTACTTCATTTCTTCTCTCTGGATGAATGATGTATGAGCTTTTCCACATGCTTTCAGCATATGAGGGCTCTATTTAGCTATGCACTGGAAGTGTTAGGAGTGAATGAAGACAAAGAAACCCAAAGAGCAGCACTAACAGTAATTCAAACTCTGATTACTGATCCAAATTAGACTGGACAAACTGAGAAGGGCAGGGTTTTGGTATGGGTTCTTTCAAATAACAGTGAGCTATGACAAAATCCATATTTATCTGATGTATCCAGTGCTCTACAGTCAGATTCTTGAATTTCAGTAGAGAGAACAAAACCTCATACAAAGCTAAACTCCTCAGGTTTAGTTCCAGGTATTGATCTTCACTCGAAAACTTCTAACACTAAGTAGGGGTACGTGAACTGGAGGAAACATTCCCCTCAGGGGACATTTGTCCAAGGCTGCAGTTCTCACACAGGGGTTTTTATGAAGCGTATACACCTATTCCCTGAGGGACTGAATGTACAGTCTCAAATCTCTTCAGGCTGGAAGTCTCACCTTGCTAGAGCACAGGTTTTGGATAACTAGCAGGGCCCTGGAAGCCTGCCCCCACAAGCTGAATATATTCCCAAGAAAATATTCCCAAGCTTCACAATATATTTTTCTTCGGGGTGTAAAAAAAAACAAAAACACTTTTTTATAGCTTAGAGGCATTTTCAAAGAAAAGAAAAAGAAAATTTTTTAGGCAGCAGATGTGAACAGGTTACTGTAACATTAGTCTTCCTCAAAGTCATGGAAATGCTGATAGAAAATGAGACTGTTAAAGAATTAAGGGATTTTAGCACAATCAAAGTCAACGCAGTCTCATGGAAAACAGGTCTTGTCAAAGAAATCTGATTTTTTTAACATAATTTCGAACGTGCTTCCTTTTTATAAGGAAAAAATTACCTTTCACCCTCCCACTACCTTACCGTTGATCACAACATCTCCGTTAACACTACATGCTCTGACAACAGTATTTATAAGACTCCACAGGGTATTTCCATTCTTTCCAGTCATCCTATCCCTTGTAGTTGCATTTACATTTGTACAAAGTCCTTTCATCCAAAGGCCTCATCAGCTCTTCCCCATGCTACTCCTTCTGGAAAGGTGGCTATTCCTGCCTGAATACTTTATTATACCATCTTGCCTATCCAATAACTTCCCCACCATTCCCTGGGGGTATACACGCACAAACACACTTATTATAGCCCAACATCGTACATATGAGCATAGACTTCAGGGGCTTTTGAGCTTCCCTCTGAACAGCAAACGTTGTAAGTCTTTACATAAAACATTATGCTCGGCCAGCTTCCAAACAGAGGAATGCCAGAGACTAGTTTTGGATGTCTGAAAGCTTGATTTTGTTCCTAATATCCTGCAGAAGTTTGGTCAAATCCTGTACCTTCTGTGCCTCAAGATGCACCTGTGAAGTGAGAAGGAGAATTGCAGATGCAAAAGGGCATCCAGTATTTTTTGAGGTGCAGAAAAGCACACAATAGAAAATAAAGCCTATAAATAAAAGCTATGAGAAAAGGCATATTAGGCTTCAAAATAAGGTATGTTGGAAGGGGTAAGGGTCAGCATTGAAATAAATTTGGCTGTAGGCATTTCAATTTCAAGATAAGATATGTTGAGGTGGTTAAGGGAAACTGATTAGATTAGCCATTTATATTCATTGGTAGAGAACGTTAGCATGAAGAAGGGACATCTAGAAAAGGGAATGGAGTTAGCTCATGGGTAACTATTAATGAAAAAGATGTGTCTGATCACTGGGAAGTCAAATTGGAGTCTGTATCAAGCTTCTTTCTGCCCTACCCACTCTTTAACAAGAAATCTCACCTCTTTGCATCCATCACCTCCCCAACCTGACTCCCACTAGCCACACACTTTAATTCCCACAGGACAGAAAAAAACTTCAGATTTTGGGGGTATGTCTATAAAAATAGAGGGGGATAGAAAAAGCCTTTATTGTCTGGTCGGGCAAGATTTTGCTAATTGAGATTGGACGCATTCCAAAACAGAGTTGGACTCCTGTTTGTGTAAAGGTTTTGTTGATGGTCCCTCAAAATGCTCGAATGGAGTGAAAAAATCCCTATTTCAGGACATAACCAGTTGCTCAACCTGGACACTCTATGCATTTTTTTGAGCCGCTACAGAGAGAGGATCTGCCACTCCAGACATAGCAAAATCCTGTCTCAGCCCAGAGTGGAGCACAGTTGAGAGGGAACCGTGATTTCAAGCCTAGGAACTTTACTGTCCTTGTGCTAGCTGGAAGTATCTGTGGTTTGTTGCAATGATAATCCAAGGTTTCTGCTTACGTGTGCTCAGAGGCCAAGGAGCAAGCTGCAACTCACGCACCGGTACCCGTGCATGGGGCTGCCCCATCCCAGCCCGCAGGCAGCAGGGCAAGCGCCTCGGCAGCTGCTGGCCTGGCAGGCCCCAGAGGGTGAAATTAAAGACACCCTTTAAAGTTTCACTTTTTTTTAAGTGCAGGACTTAAAGTCCTGCATTTTCACAGAACATCTGCCATCTGGGCTGTGGCGCAGAGTGAGCTGAAGTCATGCATCCCTACAACTTGAGCCAGGCTTTTCAGATCAGAACAGACTCTGACGTCTGTTTCTTCTGTGGATCAAGCATGGATAATGATACACAAACCAAAAGCATTTGTAGACAGTAGCAAAACTGAGAAGTCATATCACAGCAGTGTCGCTCCCTTGTACAGGGACTCACATTATCCACAGAAGGTCCAAAAGCAGAGCTTAGGGGAGAGGAAGGGATGTATATGGCTTTCCCCTCTTTGGCCAAATGCAAGAAACCAAGGTATTGTTTTTGCCTAATTAGCAAAAGAGTTTTTCTACCCCCCTATTTTAATAGCCAGCTCCCCAGTTCTGCTGTTAATGTGACACAGTGTGCTGAAACATCTTCGCAGTCAGGAGTATGACAGAAGGATCCTTCTGTTTTCTAGCAAGTAATTACTGAAACATAAAGATCTGCATTATTAAATTTCCACAGAATGAGCCTGTGGGTAATACAAAACTAAAGGAAGCTTAACAGGATCCAGGGACATCATCCAAAGTTCCCTCCTGTGAGACAGGCATATTTCTCAATATTTTTTCCCTAACTTTCATCAAATGTATTTCTTGTTAATAACTGACTATTACCTGATGTCTAGGGTTTTTTTAAAGCCTAGGATCTAGATATATTCTCTGGTCACAGGCAGAACAGACTGATGCCATGTGAGATCACTCGAAAAAAAGCGGAAAGTCCTCTGTATTCCTACCTACATCTGAAGGGCTTGGTGTCTGTTTTATAACAAAGAGGGATAACTGTTCATAGGGATGTAGCTTGCCTGAGGAGTGCCTTCATCAGGTCAAGTTTTGTGTCAAGCCTTTTTAGACCTGGAAACACAGTTCTGATTTTTGGAGGAACTAACGCTTTTCAGGGATAATATTTGCCTGCTGTTGTACTGCTGCAATCTTGAAGAAAAAAAAGTGCGTATAGAATTTCTGAGACAACGATGCTTTTCTAGGTCCCTATTGTATGGGGAGAGAATAAATATTTAAGCGAGTCAGACCTACCAGTTATTAAGGAGAAATCCAGCAAGCATTCATTTGGCTGGCCACCTTCACAAGGGTTAATCACACATTTCCATAACCTGCTTACATAGCTCTTCCCTATATACCATGGACGGCTCTGGAAGGTCAGGTTTACAGAATCCTGTATGCTCAGACTCTAAAGCCCTGCAAAACACACATGACTCACATCTAATTGTTAGCATTTATCATTTTTATATTCCGAGTATACTCAATAAAATGGGATTTACTCTGTTGATGCGACAGTTGAAATATTTTTTGCTTAGATGTAAGCAAGAGGTTATGATCGCTCAGTTTTCTGATTGGTACAGGCACATTACAGCACCGTGTTTCAAGTATAGAGGTGTTACAAGGGAATAGATGATAGAAATCTTTTGAACAATAACTTTGTATGCATAATATGCACAGTACTCTATACACACATGTGCCCTCTTGCATTCCAATATGAAAATGCAGTCATATCCTACACAAACTTACTCTAGAAATGAGATGGAAACACAGTTGCCTAAGGATGAGTGTGTGAGAGAGTCACAGGTTAAATTTGCTCACCAGTTTAGCAAGACGAGAAAAAGAAAGAGTGTGCAAACTAAAGAGAGTTCCCTGGGCTAATTTTCTAACCATCAATCAGCTGATTATTTCTACTAAAAGAGAATGAAAACAAAAGAGACAGAGAATTATTATAATATATATAAACTACCTTCAGCCAGGAGAAACTATATCAAAATGACTGGGGAAGTAGGAGAAAAGGGATGTGATCTGTTGCATTAATTGCACTATAATTAGTTATATACATCCTGCATCCACTTCTCATAAATGTGTTCCACGTTTTATGTAAAAAATGCTCAGCATTAAATGCAGGAGCTGTTGTCCAACCTCATATCCATTATATTCTGAGATGTGTTTCCCATACATTGCTGGTATCCATTAGCTTTTAAAGACTAATTAGCACGAATTCTACATCGGTGTGGGCTGGACTATTTCACTTCACATTTTTTTAAAAGACAGAAAAGGAACAGATGTGTGTGTGTGTTTGTGTATGCCTTCACCCTGTCTTCTGTGGGTTGTTTACACAGAGAATCACTGAATAAGCTTACATTCATTTGAAGGCTCTATGTTCCGTCTGTCAGAGTCCAGGGCCTTGAACTAGTTGTATCCATACTGCCTTTTTGGCCAGAGCTCAAATCTCAGTCATTCCCACCAGGTACACGCAGTTTTTAACTCACAACAACAGTTGGACCCACTCCAAACAGTGCAAGATCTAATGCGCAGAGGCTACAGCCTATCTAGTGTTTACAGTCAGGATCCAAGCTAGCAGGGCCATACAGACATACATGCTATGAATACAATCTTTCATTATATGCATATATGCATTAACTAAGCAAACAAACTTATTTACAGAAGTTTCATTTGAGGAAGGCGAAGAATATTCTTCACCTCAGATTTGTCCTTCACAGCTGGCTCCTGTGGTACAGTATATACAGACAAAGACTTCGCCATGACATCTGCCTGATCCCTGAATAAACATGGCTGTGAACACATGTGCTATTTCTGCTTCTGTATTTGTATTAGGGCAATGTATTCAACTATGAAAGTCGTGTGCCCATTAAAACACAGTCTGCTTCAAGATGTCCCCTTCTGTTTAAGAGAAGAAATTTAGTAGGAGGAAGAAAAAGAATAATGTATTTTTGAAAATTCAGAAAACAGAAACAGCGAGTAGTGTTTTTCAAAAAAAAAAAAAAGAAAGAAAATAAAAGAAAATGCTACTGTTTATTTTATGGGCAATGATTTTTCAAACAAAGTATAAAACCCCTGGATCTACAAAGACTAGTGTGGATGTGGCAGTAAAAATGGTGTATTCCTTTAGCTATTCTAACAAAGGCCCTGTTTCTATGAAGAAAACTGTAAAGACAGATAGTTGCACTCACGTGCAGTTCCTACTGAAATAAACACGATTTGAAGATTCCTTTTATCCTAGGGACTAAGCACTCCCTCCATTTGGAAGCTACACAGCCACAATTCTGCTGTCTCCTCTTATGTTGCCCATACCATGCTAATAGAGAAAAAGTGCTGGGGGAGCAGATACCCTCCCTTATATGTAGTTTTATTACAACACATCCCATGATTCACACTGGACATATTAGACTATGTGCTATGCCATTTCCAGGGGAAATGTGCAAGTTCCAGGGCTGAGCACAGATCACTTTTTACAAGTACCCACCACTCTGTCCCCAGTGCTCGGTTACATTTGGTCTGAGAGATTATAGGAGTCTTTTGGTTCCCTGGTTGGATGAGTATACAGTTTAAAGATAAACACTTGCACATTTGAATTTGCATGTGAGAATACTTGCCAATATCACTGCAGATTCACTTTCCGCAAATATGCAGGCAAACCAGCTTGACTGTAAAATACTCATGAAATTGTACGTGTGTGTCTGAAAACAAGTGCAATTAAATATGAAGGGAAACCCAACACAGAACATTCGCAACGTCTGTTCACCCCTCTTATTTTCTGCAGTAAAGGTTTGTGTATGCCTGTGATCTTATGAAAAAATATTAATCCTATATTAATATCAGGTGAAACGAAGGAGAATCATCAGCTTCACTTGAGCAAAAGTAGAAGAGGCAGCTGTATCTGATCAGTAGCAAAAAGTATCTCAGCCCCAAATTAAAAAAGCCAGTAGACAAAATTCTGTTTCAGCCTATTAGGTATCTCTCCTTCTTTTTTGCCCTTTTTCCCTCAGATCAGCTTTCTTCTTTCCAGGGCCCAGTAATGGGTTAATTGCATGCAACACATGTTCTTGTAATCAGCGAAGTTTGTTTTCATCTAGGTGCCCTTTGAAGGGGAACTTGCTTGTCTTTCCTGCTCTTGGAGCAGTAAGAAAATTAATTAGCATCCAGAAATGTTGTTACTGAAAGAGTAAAAACCTGAAGCAGATAGTTCCCAAATGTAAGACTGGTAGAAGGCCAACTAAACTAACCCAGCACAGACTCGGATCCTTTGGGATGACCTATTCCCTCCCAGAGCTTCAGCGTGGAGAGAGTCACCATCTCTGCTCCTCATTAGTATTGTCTCAGCTTACTGCCCGAAAGAGAGGGGTAGTGGGAGGATGAGAGAGGTGCTAATCCACAGAGCAAAATACAAAAAGATTTACACCAGAGCTGAGTAAATATGGGCAAAGGAATGAACCCAACGTCTTTTTGAACAAAATCCTCTGTAAGTAATTTGCTTGATAAAACACAGCTCACATTTGGGCGGGGAGCTATGTTAGCAGACAGAGTGGAAATAGCATGAAACCTCCTTTAAGATGGTTTGCATAATGTCAAATAGGTTAGAGAAACCCTGCTTCCTAAATTAAAACCATATTACACTTAAAGGAAAAATTTACTTTGGACAACGGTAGTGGAAAGAATGACTAAATAATATAACTGTAATTAATTGTTCACACGTGAACAGTATATAATGTTTGTGATTGCCCAGAGTGTGTAATGTACATAGGGAAGTAATTGATGCGTGCTTTTGTATTGTCCGGGCCATTGAACAGTGCCAAATCAGGGAGAAAGGGGGAAGCACGTGCTCGGAGTTTATGTATATAGGAAGGTCCATGGCAGCTTTAGACGGGTCTCCAGGAACATGTGTGTCAAGTCAAGAATTCTTCAAGAATTCTTGGTTCCCCGTTCCAAACCTGTCCCCCCAGCAGCTTCTGCTCCCTCCAGCACCAAAAAAAAAAAAAAACAAACCAAAAACCAAAAAAATCCAATTCCAAAATATGGTTATTGTCATGAACAAAAACACCTAACTGAAACCAGGACCTGGACCTGCCTTTGAGGAGAAAGCGAAGATTTCCAAGTGCCAGTCTTCCTCTCTTGATCTCATATACTTCTGTTGTTAGTGAAAACTGTAAAACAGTATTTACAAGGTTCTGCACAGCGTGAGGCTGTTTGTATGAAGCATGGCGAAGGAGAGTTTGTTCTCTATACAACAGTGCAACCTAGTGGCTCGGAATAAAAGCTCTACCGCCCATCCGCGAAGCTGTTTGACATCTTTTGCTGATACTTTAGCATTTGAAAAACAGCGCTTACATCAAACGGTCTTGCTTTACAAGTCATTCAGTTGCCTCGTTAGGACGGGCACAGGAGAGAGGTCTCTTCATTAGCATCACAGAATCTAGTAAGTAAATCTAGAAATCTAGATTTCTAGTAAGTTGGCATAACACGAGCAATAAACTTTGGGAGGGTAAATGGCAGGTTGGCACCGGGTCACGCCTCGCAGGCTATTACTCAGGTTGTGTAATTTATGCAACTGGTTTTGATGAAAATAATGTGATTATTGATGCGTGTAAGGATTTCTCTCTTGCTTAAGGGTTGCTGGACCAGTCCCCAGGTCAGAAATTCTTCAGCAAGCTGTCCTCAGTACCAAAGCAGGGCCACTGACAGGCTTGAAGTCATCTGCTCTAAAACGGCTGGGTATTTATTGCAAACCGGTGTTAAGTTTGCCCCCATTGTTTGGCAGATTTCAGATTCGAAGGATAGGGAATGCTGCAAGGAGTGCAGTAATGGCAAATATCGCAGTGTGGTAAACTCCATTAAAAAGGGAACGTTGTCTAAATAAAGGCTTGATCCAAAGCCCATTTAAAAGTCATTGCAGGGAGGGTGCTTTACACGTTCTGATCTGCCCATTAGAGAAAAGCAGGGGCGGGGGGGGGGAAAGCCTCATTTAGTGCTGACACAATGTTTTCAACTCAGCCCATTTGTAATAAGATGCTCTTTAGCCAAATCATTTAAGTCATTTGGAAATCATTTAGAATTCTCTTTCAGAGCAATTAGTAAAAAGCTAAAAGCCTCAAATGGTTCTTTGTGGTGGTTTCATAATTATTATTTTAAACCAGAAAATATCACCTTAAAGCAGAAAAAGAAAACCATCCGTTGCGAGTGAAAGTATCTGTGTGCATTCTGGAGATCTGAGGGATAGAGAAAAGGTGACCTTTTCCAGATCTATGCATTCCATATAACAATCTTTTCCTGCCTTCCGAAGAACACACTGGGGAGGAAATCATTCACTATTCTTGTTTATATGAGATGTTATAGTAAGAATTAAATGTAATTTAGTGGGACAATAAAATCTTCTCAAGTACTGATATTCGACACAGTATTGTTGTGTTTCGGGTGGATTTGGGGATGATTAAATGAGTAAATCACACAGATCTGAAACATTTTTTTCACCTCCTCAGATGGCATCTTGATCGTGCATGCACTGTGAACACCAAAAGCCTATAGGTCAGGCCTGAAATTATAGCTAAAACTCAGCTCCTGAGGTCCATGGACTGTTTATATCGATGAAAATTTATGATCTCTATACCCTAAATCCCTGGCCTCTCTTTTACATTGACTTCTTTACTATTTGCTGCTTTATTTTATGGTGATCCCTTGCCCTCTATAAATATATCACGGTTATTTAACCCTAGATCCCAACCATAGTTTTCAGTGTTTCAGGAGGGATCTATTTGTTACATAGTCTGCTACTGGGGGTTTTATAATCCCATACATTAGCAGCTATTATTTCACAGAAGTTAAAAATTTTCAACTGTTTTCATCTTGTCATTTAACTTGATGCTATTTGGTATTACAGGCAAGAACAGAAAACTGTCTGCTGTTTTTCTAAGATTATATTGAGGTAAAAATCTTCTTTAATCTCCTGCAGTGATTGAGTTATTTTCTATTAAATATTTATCCGTGGAAAAATGAATAAATTTAACTGTAATAAATTATAGTTTGGCAGACTTAATTGCCTATTGTTATTTAAAAAAAAATCAGCCTTATAAAAATCTGACCTAATCCTAGAAACATGCCATGGAGTAATTAAAGTTTTCTGTGGGGATAGACTGCAATAATTATCTTGTTTTGACTGAGCTTCTTATTATTTTAGCCTGAAAAATAAAACTGAAAAACAGGAAAGGAATATAGATTTGCAAAACCTATTGTCTGATGTTAAAATTGTTAAGAAAATATGAGTCAGTATTATGCAAATTCTGACCTAATCCCAGCAACATATTGGTAGGTAATTGTATTTTTCTTTAAAAGGGGACAGACCCTACAATAATTATGCCTTGTTAGTGTCCACATTGCTATATTTTTGATTTATGTATTTTTGTGGGAGCTGACAGATAAGCAAGAAAAATTGACATATTATAAACTAATAAAAATAAATAATATCTGAATCTGCCTAGCAGCAGTGCACATTGGGAAGCCAAATCAATGCATTAATCACACAAATTTTGAGTAAAGTATAGTTTGTGCTAAATGAAAAAGTGACCTATACCAAACAGAGCTAAATCTTAGCACTATTTCTATTTGGACCTGCCTTAATTCCTGAGGTCAAACAATGTAAGAATTTGACCTATACTATTTTTCTGATTATCCTGCACAGTATTCCACGACAAATTTGTGCCCTGTTCATCTTTCTTATGATTTTAACAACCTTCCACCTGTTAGAGATGTCTTGTTCCCCAAGGAAAGAAAGAATCACCTTTGAAAGAAAAATTTGGTTAGAATCTCTCTCTCTCTCTCTCTCTCTCTCTGTGTTATGGCACAGCATTTATTTTAGGGCGCTTGTTTACTAAAACGCTCTTGCTTTTCTGTGTAAAAGCATTGGCTGTTAAGTGCCAGAATGAAAAAAAATATGCAATTTTTGTATCCAGTAACCACGAGTTCTGGGAGTTCTGCTCTACTGCACCAGCGTTGTGGACAAATTGACAATATTACAGAAATGAGCTTAGGGTTGGGCAGAATCTAACAATTGATATTGTGTAACGCAACTGGCAGAAACCCGATGAACTGTGGATGCTGTACCTTGCTTCAGGTTTCTGCCCATATACTCTCATTGCACTGACATGCGTGTGGACTGGCTGGGCCAAATCCAGATGTGGTAAAATCAGCACCAAAGTTGGCAGCGTGGGTCTGAATTCTTCTCAGCGATTGTAATTTGAATATAAAGAAAATATCAAACTATCAGGAACAAAGGATATACAGATTTTATTGTCTTCTCTCACGCTGTCTGCAAATGCCACTATATGTCATCCTGTTTTGGCATTTCCAGAGCAATCCCTTGCTTTAAGGGCTTTAAAGCGAGGATTGCACCAGCTTGTTTGAGGAAAAGGAAACAAGGTCTGAAAAACAGCTCAGCTGCAAGACAATTCCCTCTGCAGCTTCCCAGCCCCCGGGGTAAAACCCCATTTCTCGCACGCTCACAGGCTGCATCTCTGCTCCGCTTATTAGGACCAGGAGCGCCCTGTGGCACAGGGTGCCCAGCGCTGTGGTACCTGCATTGCTCTTTGTATCCAGCTGAGCTGAGCATGAGTTGAGGCTGCTCACAGTCTCCCAGTAGGTGACACCCTCCAAGAACACCAGCCCCTAGCTTCAGCCGGCATGTAGTATACGTGGTCATGGTCTATACTTGTCTTGACAGCCTCTTGAGGGCTGCTTTGTGCCTGCTGTTGCCATGCAAATGCATTTTATTTATTGTGTCATTTCAATGAAAGAACTAAGGGAGATGAAATGACAGTGCCGAGTGATGGGTTCAAAATAAAAGATTAAAAAAATATATTAAAAAATAAAAATGAATACAAAGGAAGTAGTTTTTCACACAAAAGCGTTTGGCACCATCCATGAGTCAGTTTACAGAACTAAAAGCCACCCAGCTGGCCCTAGATATCGGTGGCAAACAAAGAGCACTCAAAGTTTATATTAATTCAAAAGGTGACTGGATGAATTCTTGCAGAAAAAGCTATCAAATGTTGTTAAAAAAAGACTGTAAATGTCTTTTTTTTAGTTTATTTTAAGTTTTAAGTTAAGTTAGATTTAAGTTATTTGAACATACAACCATTTACACTCAGATGTATTATATGTACATGAATGCACATTTGGCAAAAACAAATAACCTCAATTTGGCATGGAGTTAGAGGCATAAGAAGGTGTTTCAAATCTTTCCTTGACTTTGGTATTTCACACTGGCCGATTTGGCTGTCAGTGGGAAATTTAGCCCTCATTTAGCCCTCACACAGACAACACAGAGGGAACACAGGTGATGGAGCGCAGCATTGAGGACTACTTGTCTCTTTTGGGGCTGTCCCTGAGATCATGGGACAGTGATCATTTCCAGCATTTTACTAAATGGACATCCTGCTTCAGAGTCTTCCATCACTCGCACTGCAATGTAAACCAGGGAGTATTAAGATTAAGAAACCTGTTCCTAAAATTTCCAAAACAAAAATGCTTTTCTTCTGGAGTTCTACAAAGAACAGCTAAAATAATATAGTCTGTCTCATTAGCTGGCTCTACTACCTAGTACCTCCATCCAAATCATGCAACCTGTACCTATAGAATCACAATTATCTGTCATTTTTCTGGCATTTCAACACATGACACTACCGGTGCCAAGACCAATTTCTTCCAAGACAAGGGAGACAATGAGATCCATGTCAGCTAACTGTAAGTCTCAGTGGGGAAGCCTGGAAGAGGCATCTACAAGGGAGCCCGATTTGGGAGCCAGTTGGCTTCCCTGCTGTTTCACTGGGAACTTGTGGGTCTGGTGGAAAAGATGCGGGGAGGCAGAGCAGGCTCTCCATCTAGTTTGGTACCATGAGTAGGGGAACAGTAGGAGCCTGGACATGGGACTTGGAGCCTTAGACCAGTGGGAGAGGAGAGGAAGAGCGAAAGCTGCTGATGGAGGTAGGAGGGAGCCCTGGTAGAGGACTCGGTACCTGTGAGAAGAGGTGCTGGAGAAATAAATATCAACCAACTGTAACAGTTTTAACAGCTTTTAACCAAGTGGAATGAAGCACCTCCCACATGGCCCTGAGTAAAGATTAATACAGATTTGTACAACAAGTTCTAATATAAACCTGATAGAATTTTAAGATTAATAAACCTACGCCAAATACATTATGCAATTAACTGGTAACCTATGAACTCTGGCACATCTCAAATAGCTCTCTGTCCCATATACATACAAGGTAGCAGCCATTCTGCCTGGGTGATGGGACTGTGATGCCAGCGTTTAGGAGCATGTGGCGAGAAAAAATATGTACGGTGTGGCAGGACATAGGAAGGATCCAGAAAAAACAGACTCACATTTCTGACTCAAGCTACCTGCAAACCCCATGTTACTTATATAAATACATAAACATGTCTCATCTAAGCCATGGACCATTATAACGCAATGCTTCTGGAAAGCAAAGAATTGCAAGACAGTTATAATAAATACCTACATTAACAAATAAAAGAGCAGCATTTTGACATAAGAATATCCTAGATAATCTGAGACAATTTTGGCATGGAGCTGTTTATAGTAAAGCATTAAGTTTAGCTATAACAGCAGCTGACTTGTTCTCTGGAAACTCTATTCCCTGAAAGGCAGCATTACAATTAAAGAGTGAAGAGTATTTCAGCTGACATAGCATTCCTGCTATAGGCACAGTCAATCAAGGGAAAGGCCAAAGCAACAGTCAGATAAAAGACTAATAAAGCTACGAATGACAATAAAAGTCCACTGAAAGCTTTATTACACTGGTGAAAACCTAGCTCAGGACATAAAACAGCCCTTACGCAGAGTAGCCCCCAAACATCTTACCACCACTTGCCATAGATGTCACACTATGCTGGTGAGCACCCTGAAAAGCGTAAGAGACGGCAGAAAACCAAGGACCAATCAGAACGGCAAACAGACTGGTACGCTGAGTAAGTTGCTTTATTGTAATATTCTGTGGTAGAGGTTGGACCCCCCTGAAATCCCCAGGACCAACAATTCCCTAGCTATCATTTCTAATCTGTAGATCTCAAATTACTTTAAAATAAATGAAATGTCACATTTTTCATTTTCCAGGAAGGGAAGCCGAGGCATAGAGGGATGTTGTAACATTTCTTTATAAGTTTCTCTTAATAACTTAAGCCCCAGATCATGGCAAGATGTTATGTGGTCTAAGGAAATTCATGTACACATACCTTTGTAATGTATTTCTTGATATCACACAAGTTTAAGCGTCAAATTCAAATGGTCAGGACATTCACATGTTGGTAGCTTTGTGTCAGCAAAACAGGCATCCTACTTTCTTGTTAACAACAGGTATGGTTTTTTTAGAGATTGTGTAACATACCAAATTTCATATATTTGCTTAGAGTAATAATGTGCCTATGTCTCAAAAACATCTTCTGAGCAACTGGCACACAGTAGTGTGTCATTCTATCACTTAGATACGCAGTTTTACTAATAACTAAAAGTTTGTGCAAGATTAATACTGTACCAAGTTGAATTTGTTTTGTGTTATGAAAAGCAATCCCAGTGGAATGAACATTGCCATGATGAACAATATTTGGACACAAGAGAACAAATGAATTTGAAGAGTTTCGTGAATGCTGACAATATCAGAGCTGGATGTTTGCTCAGAGTAAACATTACATTTCTTCGGTGTTTCGCAACAGAATCATGTATTAAAGAAAGAATGTTCCACACTGACAAATATGCAGAGAAGTACAGAGTCAGTATTTCGCAGTAAGAAACATAAGTGAACATTTATAGTAAAGAACACATTTCTCTTTCAAATAACTACTTTGTGACCTTAAAAATAATTATCCCAAAATACCCTTTATTTTTAAGGTCTGGATGTCCTTCCATTTATAACAGAAATTGCTGTATAGTTATATGAGTGTTTCCTCCAAGTCACTTGATGATATACAACCAAGATACTTATCTTTCATCTTCAAAAACCATCATCACTGTAAGAAGTGTTCTGGGTTTCAAATACTCACATATTGCCTTCAAAATGTAAGTATTTCTAGGACAGACACTTGTCTCTGGAGTATCTTGACAACCTGGGATGAAGTCACAAGA
Source organism: Dromas ardeola (assembly GCA_013398915.1). Classification (NCBI taxonomy): domain Eukaryota; kingdom Metazoa; phylum Chordata; class Aves; order Charadriiformes; family Dromadidae; genus Dromas; species Dromas ardeola. The sequence continues at coordinate 42,181 of VYZM01000327.1, read as the reverse complement.
AGGACAGTGAATGCTAAGTTTAAGGTTTGGTCCCTATTGTCATGCCTATTCTTTTCTGGGTATGAGATGAGTGAGATTTCCGTCTTTTGCTTAAAATAAAACTTTAAATTACTAAATACATATAGCTGCATATCACATTGAAGATTTTGCAGTGTCATCAAAACTGAAACAAATAAATGAAAATATGCAATGAACTGAAAATATGTGTGTAGACATAAGAAAATACCTGTACGTCTGTTTTAGAAGACACAGACTTCTATTAGTTTGGTCTTCAGAACACAAAGAACACCTAATAAAGTGTATAAGACCAGGGCTGCATGTTCACCTCACCAAAAGAAGAACAATCCTTGCTCTCCTGCCTCCCGAGATACTGTCCCAGCTCCCAGAATCTGCAATAATCTTGGGAGAAAGTGCATAGAAGGGACCCTCCACCCATGGATGTGCACACAGGCAACACCTAAAGGTGGTCCATGATGCAGCAAAAAGTACCAGCCTGCTGCACCAAAAAGGTGAATGGCCAGATGGTGTCTGGTGTGTAACCAAATAGTTCATGAACTCTGGTAAAGGGGTAAAGGACTGTGAGACTGGCACCCGTGCTAAGAGACTGAAGTAACTGGGGCTACTGGGCTTTGCACTGTACAAATCTTTAATGCACACATATGTGGTGCAATGAGGTATTTAAGTATTCTTTGAGCATATCTACCCAATCAGAACTGATGAAAGCTTGCCTTCTTTGCAAGAATAATTCAGACCAAGAACTGCTCCTAAAAGTCATCACGTGTGAAATGACATCAGATTTCTTTCCCACCAAATGTTATGTCCTCCAGGATTTGTACCATGACACAGCCCCCATTTCCATGTTGCGCAGCATGTACCCTCAATTTCAGCTAACCCTGATCTTGGCTGCCCGTACAACCTCACATTATTTCAGATACTCTGAACTGAAATAACCACCCCACAAAAATAATAATTATTTATCTGGGTGAGAGAAATATCAAAATGGCCCCAGGCAAAACAAAAGCCTAAGTGTTTGGCAGTACAAATGTGGTCAATTTACTCTAGTGGGAGCCAATTCTGAGAAGTATGGCCACAGTCCAGTCTGCACCACTTGATTTTAGGGCCAGGAATTGCTCCTCAGCCTTCTTCACTTAGCAGTATGCAAGTATCCAGGGAACACACGGAATAAAAGAGAGGATGCGTATCAGGCAGTCTTTGGATCCATGCTCCACAAGGCAAATTGTCAAAAGCCGTTGATTCTTGGACCACTTGGGGTTTTTTTTAGTCCTGTTATGCTTATACAACAGATTCAGTGGCTACAGCCTCAGAAGAGGTGGAGAAATGAAAAGGAGTTTACCTGCTCTCATGCAAATTCTACATCTTAGCACTTGGCCCTTCAGCTTAACACTCCCATTAAGGTGTCGCTTACAGGGGAGGATCTGGCCATTAGTATTGCACTATTATGATAAAGAACAGATCATATGGCACACTGTGCTGAGCACCATGCAAATACATGGAGGAGAACCCTTTCCCAAAGAGTTTGCAATCTAATTAAACACAGTCCTCAAAAAGTAAGAGAAGGAGCACAGAAAGAAGAATGGACATGCAGAAGGTAGGTAGCAATCAAGAGGTTGAGCTAAGGTTAACACGCAAGGCTCTTGGCTGTCAGTTTTTCTTAATTTCAGTTAATTATATTTTACTAATTCTGCATCTGTGCGAGGAAAAGCATAATATAGCTAACGTTTGAAGTGGTGGAGTCTCCATCCTCGGAGGTATTCAAAAGCAATCTGGACATGGTCCTGGGCAACCAGCTATAGGTGGTGCTGCTTGAATTGAGGCGGGGCGGACCAACTGATCTCCAGAGGTCCCTTCCAACCTCAACCATTCTGTGCTTCTGTGAACATTAATAATTCTTTTTATTTTTGAAAATTAGTGCCTTTGTCCAGATTCAAGCTGGTAAACTTGGGTACAAATCTCCATATTTCTACTCTCCGAGCTACATATGCATACATGCATACATATATAGTGTATTTTTTATGTATTTAGTAATTGCAATAAAATAACTTCTAGCAATTCTTTTAGCATGCTCTCTCTTTTTAGATTTAATAATGTTGCGAGCAAGGAAAGCATCTGACTTTGGAATTATGTCAACACAAAGCAGTTACTTTGGGCTTCCAAATATGATAGGATCATATAAAACATCTGCAAGTCATTGGTTGGAGCACAGATTAGAAGGAAAAAGTTCTAGGATCCTATGCATATGTACAATTCATTAGGTCTTAACTCCAATTTAAGCAGCATGCAGTCCATGTACCTTGGCTCATAATGAGTTACTTTAATGAACAAACAAGGTGAACACTGTTCAGACTAATACCTGTAGAATTTGCTTCAGCTGGCACCTGCTAAGCACTACACATTCTGAAAACATTATTCCAAATGCTTTCAAGAATTACTGAACACCTTTTTAAGATGCAGGTGTTTTCAAATTATGTATAAATGCCTCAAAAGATCAATTAAATTCCCCAGAGACTTTGCGCAGCTTGTTAGATTTGGGGGGAGGGGGTCAGGGAGTTGTTTAATAGCAAGAATCTGGAGATAGTCTATTAACTTATGACATAACCAGCTAGTGCTTATTCTCTTTGTACAAGGAAACTTTGTTTCCAGATTTAAAAAAAAATAGAATTGTGAGAACAGCTTTGAATATTTCTTAACATATTAAAATATGAAACAGGGGCAGCTAAGGGGAGATCGCCCTTGCCCTCTGCTTTCTTTCTTCCCTTTGATTGTCACCGCTAAAAAACCCTAAGTTATGAAATAAACAAACACAGATCTTTCCATAGGGAAGAGGAGGCATGAAGTCTTTAGAACAAAACACTATTTAAAAAAAAGACAGGAAGAGACAGATATCAAACTCCTTTATGAAACCAAACTGTTTACAGTTAGATTTCACAAAGCTCAATGCAGTTATGAATTACCCCTACCCAATATAAGATGGAGTGTAATTACATTGGAGCATTCTCTATCCTGTGCAGTTAACACACACTGCACAAGGACATAGCTAGGACATGACACGCTGTATCACTGTCCTACATAAAAAGGATCTTTAAAATAGCCAACCAGATAAGAGATTTTCTTTCTTTTGCATATTTTATCCCAGATATTGGAAACAGGCACTGTTCTTTATACAACACTAATGACAGTTGCTTTTCTATTATCAAGATAAATTTATCAAACCAAAAGACAGGATTTATTTATGCATATCTATTTTTAAGCAATCAGTTCACCTGCCAAATAGTAAAAAAATACCTTTTAAGGTAATCTGTATTTTGTCAAATATATAAAGTTATATAAACAACCGAGAAGAAGTTGCAGCAGTTCAAGGACCACTCAAAAGGTGTTGTCACGCAAAGTCTGCTACATGTAAAACACAAAAACATTTCTGGTGCGAAGAATATAAAATCCAGGGCTCCCTTCATCCAGGTAAGCCTCTTAACTGGAATCCTTTCCTTCGTTCTCCCGTTCCCTCTCCCCCTCCACCACCTCCCCTCTGCATTTCTCTCTACATTTCACTTTCTCTTCTGCCAGTCAAGCATGCTTTGGCACAGCCAGGAGCTTCAGTTTTCTTTCTGATGACTGCAAAAGTGATGAGTAAGTTCAGAAAAGACTAGGATTTTTTTTGCCCCCCTCATAAGAAAAGTCTCATCCTTTTTTAGACTGGATTTCAATTCCTACCAATGGGATCCATGTGTGTATATGTGTATGTGGCTGTATATATATATATGCATATATATATTAATAGAATAGAATAGAATAGAATAGAATAGAATAGAATAGAATAGAATAGAATAGAATAGAATAGAAATGTGTGTCTATATCTACCTCTTGGCGCTTTGTGATATCTGACTCTGGGAGAGCTCCAGAAAGGTCTGGAAGCAGAGGTACAGCCTTTGCAACAGCAAGGAAAGCTCTTGCTGGCCCCCTGCTGAGCATCCACATCTCCCATCCTGACTTTCAGAGGCACACCAAGGTGTGATTTAATATATAAGGCCATGAAATTAGCAAATCACAGGTATAGTAATTTTTTTTTTTTTTTTCTGGTGAGGGTGTGCTGGAGATTACATTCCAGATGGATCAGCTCTTTTCTGCCACCTGATCATAAGTTCCGGCACAAGGCCATAGCAATAACAAATGGTTAGCAATGGGATCACCCTATGTCATCTTGGGCTTAGTTGCTGGTGTAGAACTGTACCCTGCATGCCCCGCATCTCACACACAGGGTGAAGCTGTGCTCAAAGGTGGGTAAGGAGAATCACGTTACATTCCCAGGCCTCCAGCTATTCAGCTGTCTGTCTGTCTGTCTGTCTGTCTGTCAGTTCCCTCACTATTTTTTCAAATCATTGCCTGATTTCAATTGGCTAGACTTGACAGGGGGCTAGAAATTTCCAAGTTGTGAAGCTTATACAAGATTTGTGAAAAACAGTATCTGTGATGGGGGAAGACTTAAAAAACCCAGCATGAGAAAATAATTTTTAAAAAGCAGCATGAACTTAAGGGTTATCTATTGCCTTTGACCAATCAGCACAACTGGGCAATCAACATAAGATATTCAAAATCAGCTTGGCATCGTTCTCCTTCTTCTATAGACAGCAACATGCCAGGGAGATGAGGATACTGGGATGGAGTGTTGGGGACATGGAGGAAGAATGGAGGTTGTCGTCAGGAAAGAGAACTGAGGTCATATGGGACATGAGGAGAAACTCAGACAAGTATCGTCAAAGTATGTGCACACAGAACACAAATCCACTTAATTACACCTATTATTCATGGAAACATTTGTTAAATTATACTCATTAATTCTAGACACTGGAAATAAATGCATTCAGTCTTTTATTTAGGAAAGTGAATTTTTTAAAACAGTTGAAAGAATTTTTATAGCTAGTCTTATTATGACATACCTACTTACATCATTCCATGAGCAGCCAAATTAAAGTCTATAGGACAAACAGTGGAATTACGGGTTTCTTGCTATAGTTAATGGTGTCAAAACCTGATCCACACCATAAAAAGGACAATAATTAGGAAACTTCAAACAACTGGAAAGCTTGGATGAGCACTGGGAATATCAGAATGAAAACTTTCCTGTGAGCACTTGCAGTTCTGGCATTCCTCTGAGAGCTAAGAACCACGTGTTCCCATGCCACACCAACCCAGGGAGCAAAGATACATAAGTGCAAGTACAGAAAAGAATATTACACAAGTACATTTTTAATTGCATCCTAAAAAATTCAACAAAGCTTCAGGTCATCTGTTTTCCTTTATTTACAGAATCATTCATAGTTCATTTTGGAAAGGCTGATGTGTGGATGGGTGTCTAAAAGAATGCTGTCCTTTCCATATCATCTGGTTTGGGGCAGAGCGAAAGGCGAGTAGCAAGTACGGGTTGGGGTTTTCTGCAGAGGGAGGGGAACTTCTAGTGTGAATACAAGTGGATGGAGGAATTAAGAAGAATAAGGAGCAAGAAGCCCACTGCCAAACCAAGCGTAAGACTCTCCACTTCTGGGTGATGATCTGGGTGAAGCAGTGTGAGTAGGAAACGGGTTGCAATAGGAACTTCAGGGAACAGTCTATCCAAACTGCTTCCAGGAGACAGTGTAGTTATTTCTAAGGTGATTACTACTAAATATCAAAATGATTTTGCATCCTCACCAAATATAAACCTAATGCCTTGCATTATTGGTGTACATAATATCCGAATGTGTGTCGTGGTCAGACCCAGCAAGCAGCCAAACACCACACAACCACTTGCTCACTCCCCCACCCCCCGAAATGGGATGGGGGAGAGAATCAGGGAAAAAAAGTGAAATTCGTGAGTTGAGATAAAAGCAGTTTAATAGGACAGCAAAGGAAGAGATAATAATAACAATAATAATAATAAAGGAATATACAAAACAAGGGATGTACAATATAATTGCTCACCACCCTCTGACTGATGCCCAGCCTGTTCCCAAGCAGCAATTGTTGATCCCTGTCCCCCCAGCCACCCCCATTTCTATACTGAGCACACTGTCTATGGTATGGAATATTCCTTTGGCCAGCTTGGGTCAGTTTTCTTGTCTATGCTTCCTCTCAGCTTCCATGGGAAGATGAAAAAGTCCTTGATTTCTTAGCAACAACTAAAAACAGTGTGTTATCAACATTATTCTCATCCTAAACCCAAAACAAAGCACTATACTAGCTGCTAGTAAGAAAGTTAACTCTATCCCAGCTGAAAGCAGGACAACGGGAAGCATGCCATCACCTTTAGCATGAAATCTTAATGGACTCCTTAAAAGGTTAATGTAATGTCAGGAAAAAAAAAGACAGGCTAGAAAATGATCATGTTCCTTTGCAGGGCGTACACCTAGCCCTGAGACCTCCAAAGACTCTGACAAATTAAGGTTTTTCTTTCTTGTGTTTCCCAAACTATTCAAATTGTCTCAGACTCATTACTGTCCTTCACTAGTCTGATGATAACTTTGAAGACACCTATCTAAAAAGGACATCTTGCAGCAATTAAACATAGCAGAATAGTGAGCTCTCTCTGATCTAGACAACAAACACCCTTTTCAACACCACGCCAACTCTCCCAGCTGCAAGCAAGCCTAGCTAAGGCCGTACTGAAATGATGCTGGCAGTCAGTAAGGTGTCCAAGACTTTTGTCAGCGCTGCCATCATTTGTTTGGTTGAATTGGTGTCATCAATAGAGTGTGATTTTATTTTTTTTTCCAAAACTTTCCCATCTGTAAACAGGACTTAAGATGCAGAGAGATCTGGGAAACATTAATTTCACACTGTAGTGACACTACAAGAGAAAATAAAAATGAAAACAATCTAACAGGAATGGTTTCATCTAATTGGACTGTGCAAAAACAATTACAGGAAAATAATTGCCTGATTGTTTAAAAGGATCGCTAATGGGCAGAGCTAAGGTTTTCTGAGTGCATTAGCTGTGTCCTTCTGAGGCTTAGATTTCTATTAAGATTTGCTTTGAATCTAAATTTCCAGAATTTATCCTTTCTCTTTCTAGAGAAATTGCAGCATTCCTGTAATACATTTCACTTCAGCTTACTGATACATCCTTTCAACTCTGATTCCATTTTAATGTAGATTTAATCTAGGAATATAAACAAGAGATTATTTTTTTCTGTTTATATTTGAAAGATTTATATATGCAGATTCCATTAAATACACATTCTGTTTTTCCAACACATCCTGCTGTGGACCAACAGATGAATACAACTATATTTTTACAGTTCAGAGATACCTTAACGCCTATTTACTTTAACAGTCTGAACCTCAATTCTAGAGCTGGATGCCATGTACAGTCCTGGAAATTTGGAGTAGTGGTTCATCAAGGTTTCTTGCTGTGTTAGATCAGTCCATGGCACAGATACTGTATTTTAGAGTATTTGCGTAATTGTACTTACTACAACATTTTTTCCTTTTTTTTTTTTTTAAAGAGGATGTAGAAGGAAAGTCTCACTGCATGTTTAAATCTGATTTTATTTCTACCCTTGGTATTACATATCTATTTCTCAGTCTGTTCTGGAAAACGTTTATGGAGAAGTGCATTAAATAAAAACATTTGTAACAATAAACTGCGTGCATAGATCTTTAAAAAAAAGTTACTTTTTTCTCATAGGTATCTGCCCCTCCAAAATGCAGAATTTCAGATGTCACTGCCTTATAGGGCAGGTGATATTGGGGAAAAAAAAAAAAGTGTTTCCACTTACAATTTATGATCAGCTAGTTGTATTAGGTTACAGCCCATGTGGAAACAACATCAGCCTTTGGGAACATGGTAACAGAAGAGTGACCTCCTAAAGGAAAACACATCTTTACAGATCAGATGCCAGGCATCAGTTTGGACAGTGTTTATGATTCACCATCTGGCTTTTCACAACAGATCTAAGAGGAGTTATCCAATAAATTAATATGATAAAATTATCTTTTTAGAGGCTTCTTGTCTGCCTGTGTGACCAGCATCACTTTTCTCAGAATAAATTTTAGTTCCAAAACATGATGCATTTCCATGGTTCCAGAACTTTATTTTCTAAACAGGAAAAAGGATAATTATTCTCTGTTCAGCTAATTGATTTTAAATTACCCTTGACTGTTTTTCAAACATCTCCAAGAGATGCTACATGACAAGCTATGAAGTAACAGCAATCAATTTAGCAATAAATAAACAAACTTTGGTATTCAATTAACATACACAGCCACTTAAATGACATAATAACATAAAAACATCAAATCTATTTACCTCTTTTCAAAGACCAATTTGCTTCCAATTTCATAATTATTTATTTGATCTGTAATTTACAGCTCAGAGGTGTACTGATTACTATGAATGTGAATATATGCAGATTACACATATGCATGCATATACACTGAGCAGGCACAGTATCAAGTATTTATTAGTGGTGCATTACTTCAAAATGATATATGTATGAATGTGTGTAATGTATCTCTACTGTGACAGCCTTAGTTATGTGCTTGATGGTTAATTTTAGCACATACAGCTGAAAAAAAAAGCTATTTTGCCTTGCATCTTTAGACTTAGAACATACCGGAAGGATTTTTTGAAACTGTAGTGACACATTTGG
>VYZM01000327.1:15308-33531 GCA_013398915.1 Dromas ardeola | reverse complement strand
GACACATTTGGACTTTTTTTTTTTTTTAGTTTTACTTATTTATATTTACAGAAGGTGTGTGTAGTTCAACAGGTATCCAGCCTGTGCCCTTACAGTTCTTCAAATGTCAACGTAATAGTAATACATTTCTCATCTCTTCATTCCTCCCAAGTTCCAGGGGCGAAATAAAGTCCCAAAATGCAGCAGGACTCATCATTCACTAGCAACACAGGTTCTCGTGTATCTTGAGGAAGGGAAGGGATGAAATAGGCTTTTCAGTATGTCCAGAAAAGCAGGGCATTTGGTACTGGCATATTCAGAAAGGAGAGGTAAATTGGAGAAGTAAGAAGCCCTCCAGAGACCTCCTTTTGTACCAATTCTTTGCCCACCCTTTCCAAAGAAAAGAACCTCAATTCAAGCATTACTGTAGATTCCAAATACATCAATATACAAAGAGAAGTTGCCAGATATGCTTTCTATCTTTTTAACTTAAAAAAAAAAAAAACCAAGTCACAAGTCTCAAAGATGGTTTCTGTCCTGGGAATGCTAGGATTGTACAATCTGAGCAATTACTGGGATTTCTGACTTCGACAAAGAATTTAAAGACAGATGGAAAATTTTCTAAATTCTTACTATTTCCTCTTTTCACCTTTGTCCTATACATTATGTTAGGACAGGCTAAACATGGACATGAACTGAGTATGGGACTTATTCTGACTGGACTTTCTCAAATAGAAATAGAGTTCCATTTCTCATGCACAGGAAGGCTCCTTTAGAGCTCACTGGTCATGCTATAAATTAAAGTTCCAGTTACAGAAACAGCCTAAACAATCCAAAAATACACAAGACGGGGTTTTGCTCTGAAGCATACATATAAAAAAGCTCCTGACAAAATGTCCAGTTTCTTCCGTTATTTGTTTGTACAAAATTAATCTTGTCTCCCTGGATACAGTTACAGTTTGTAGGACAGTTTCACTGCAGTTTGTCTGGGGGCATGCATCTTGTTATTTATCCAGCCTAAAGGTTAGCTACTGAGCAAGAAAAGTTCTCTGTAAATTATTACATCTAGATTCTAAATATTGATGTCATAAGAATCATAAAAGGCCTAAAAGTAATTAAATTAGTATTCAAGATATGTGAACTTGAATTTATGGAGTTCAGCCATCAGAAAGAAGAGACATAGTTAATGTGGTAGAGTTACAGTTCAATTGTGTAGAGAATTATAATAGAAATGTTAAAATTAGTATGAATGGTCAATGACTGAGAATATACAGCTGTGGAAACACCAGAAAAGTCAGGAAAAGGACTATGTGGTGAGCATGCACAGATGCTTCAGCATTAACAGGTAATCAAGAACCTAGTACACATTTAGGTTGGGTTTCACGGGGCACAGATGAGGACATAAAGGATAGCGAGTAAGTCCTGATGCTCACAGAGGTGGGACAGGGTGGAGAGAATTATCACGTTCAGTTCCTAAAGGGACAAAAAGCCCCATCCAAAGAACATATATGGTTATCCACCTAAGAAGAATCCAAGCACATCAAGAGGAGAACCTAAAAACTGCTGTCTCTTGTCTCCCATGTTCTTCTAAACAGATGGCCTGGATACCAACTTCTTGGTGTTTGTGAACACGTGAGTATGAAAGTGGTGAGAGCTGGGATGAGCACAAACATTTTTATTTCCCTTTCACTTTAAAATAAAATCATCTGATGGTTCTATAAGGATTCTCATTGAGATTTCCTGCACTGCTACTGCAATGCTGCAACGTTACTTCCTACAATTACTTTTATTTGTTTTAACTGCAGTCTTTATTTCGGTCTAACTCTGCTAATACCATTTACTACCTAGAAAACTACAGCAGAATCAGTCTTGCTGCGTAACAGACCACAACGGCTTCATGGACACATATAAAATGATTAGTGTATTTTTTCTATCAAGAGGCACTTAAAATGTGAATAGATCTGGAGATTGCTGTCAATTTTTAAAAATAAACCTTTTGTTAATCATCCATAATGGAATACAATGTCTTTTATTTTCTCTATTACAAATATATTTGCTTTGGTATAGAAAGGTTTTCCCTGGTAAAAACAGGAAACTCTATTTTCAACATCAGCAGAACTACATGGATGTAAATTAGAGCTTGAATCAATGGTGTATGTGTTTATTTTCAGAGTGCAGATAATTTTAGTGTAGAAATGTCTGAATAAGTAAAATGAAAAGCACCATTTTTTTGGTTTTTAATGTTTCTCATCTGTCAGTATACTTACAGATTGTACAGTGACAATCTGGAAAGCATGCATTTCACTCCCCCAGAGTGTATCCCTGCCAGTAAATGTTATTAGCCAATGCACATAATGTTTATTATTCTCATCCTGCAAATGATGTCTGGGAAGATTTTGAGAGATCATATGAAAACCCTGAGATTTGTCTCAATCAAAATATTTGCAACCTAGATGCATTTTAATCTGACAAAACTGTTACTCCATACATACCTCTGCAGTCACATAAGGGAAAGAGATTACAAGTTAGACCTTATTTTCTCAGTTTCTTGACACCAGCATTGCCAGCTGGATCATTTCTACCAAATCACCTCTGATGGCTAAGATTCATCAGTTGTCACATCATATCTGTTGAAATATGCAGTTTCATACAAAAGCTCTGCATTTGCTATCCCTTTCTGTATGAAATGTACTGAAATCTGAAACCATACATATTGTTTTGGCCCTGCTATCATCAGGTTCCTTGATGAGATGTATTTGTTTTGAAGAAAAACACTATTACAGAGTGATCTTAGTTCTCAGCCTCTCCTGATGCTGCACTGTAATTCTGAAAATTAGAGCAGATATATACTATGAGTGGGACTGCAGTGTTGAAGAGATGCTAAGTCTGTAAACAATTCTCTCTCATGCTTGTAAACTGTTCTCTCTCATGCCTGCTTTAGTTGAAACTGAAACAAGTATTTTCTTTCAAAGCAAAGGAAAAATACTTCGTTATGGTCAGAATTCATTCTCCCAGCAAACCACTCGAATAATAAATAATGCAGCACTAATATCTAATTATTCATTTTTTTATATTGTTGTGAATAGCCTTTGCTGAATATCCAGACATAGACACTGCAGAAAAAGGGAAAAAAATCCTTACATGTAATATATGAAGAAACAAAGGTCATCGAAGAGATAGTAAGATAGTATTTTTTCCTTTTCTATGATGAAAGGATGAGATAAAAGAAAAATATGAAGAATTATCCTGGGATCATGGGCTGCCTTCCCAAATGAGACAACAAAATCTTCCATGCAAAGAGATTTCCTATGCGCAAGTAAATAACAAAACAGAAATTCACTAACACACTAGTACAACATTAGGAAGGAGTTCTATAAAAAAGCCATAGATATTTATTGAAAAATATGACGAGATGCCAGGCAGGACCATTAAAATCTTTAATAAGCAATTCAATGCTGAATGAAACTTCAAGAGATTTTTATTTCTCCCTTTTAGTTCACTCCCAAAGTTATTCTCAAACTTTTTGCTCTCAAAGTCGTATTTCAATACCGTGCTCCCCAGCTCATATGGCAAAAAGCTCAGCAGATAAATAACACAAAACCAAACCATATCAGCCTGTATTAGAGCGTGAGACTGAATTGTGGCACTGAGATATATTGCCCCTGTATATCAATTAAGGCCCTTCTGCATCATGTACTGTATTAAATTATTTCAACCTTTCAACAAACAAATAGCTAAATTGCCTCAGGAATAACTTGGCTTGATGTTCTTTCTGCACTTACCTCTCCACAGGTAGTCAAAAGGTTTTAGCATCTGAAGCTATTGTTCCTTCCAGACAGTCCATGGGACAAAATGAAAAATTGTACCCTCCCTGTTGGCTTTCTGATGCTTCAGTGACTAGACATTTTTTAATCTGAAAGCAGGAAAAGCTAAAGTTCTATTCGACTGAAACAGCAGTGAAAACAAAGGATTTTTATATTATGAATTGGATTCAATTAACAGTCTAATGAGCTTTTAGAGAGTGCCTAAAGTGGTTGCAAAAAGCCTTCCTCAGTGTCAGACAGGAGATCTGTCTTGCAGATGTGTAAGATTGAAGCTCTGTCCAGAGAAGACAATCATAAAGTTGTAGTAAAGCTAGATGAGTTTGATTCATTTTAGTTAGTGAAATCCCAAAGATGAGGTGGACAGCCCCCCATCTTAAGTTTTGTATTTCTCATTGTATAGCTTCTTTTCTCAAAATCGTTCCATCCAGAATCCTGATCCCCATTTGGGACATCAATGTCTAAAAAGCTTAATTACAGCTGAAAAAAGAACACTGAAAATGCATTACAATGGTCAGTACAACTCTCTCATAAGGAGAAAATTAAAGAAACTACTTTTTTGGCCAACCAGAATTAGGAGTGAGGGGCAATATGATTTCTGTCTATGAATATGCAATGGCAGTAATCATCAAATAAAGAAATTACTATTTAAGTTGAAGAACACTGTTGTCAAGAAAAGAAATGTATACAAATTGACTATAAATTAATTTAGGTTAGAAATTAGAAGATTCCAAAACACTAGGGCAGTCAGCCTTCTCATTGGAAAAGTGGTATAATATATTTGAAACAGAATTTTGAAAACAGAATTTTGTAGGTTTCTGAAGGATGCTAAGGCCTACTGCCTATAATAGCAGGTGACCACACTGAGGAGGCTATTCTTTGTTCTTTGTCCCTCAGTGTGGAATTCACAGTTCTTAAACTGAAAGAGGGTAGGTTTAGATTAAATATTAGGAAGAAATTCTTTACTCTGAGGGTGGTCAGGCACTGGAACAGGTTGCCCAGGGAAGTTGTGGAGGCCCCATCCCTGGAAGTGTTCAAGACCAGGTTGGATGGGGCTTTGAGCAACCTGGTCTAGTGGGAGGTGTCCCTCCCACGGCAGGGAGGTTGAAACTAGATGATCTTTAAGGTCCCTTCCAACTCTAACCATTCTATGATTCTATGATCTACATCCTTTGGGAATCTACCATTAATTTTACAATTCAGGTCCTACCAGTGAACTCTTCTTGTAGTGTATGGTGGTCACAATAAAGCAACGCTGCACTTGTTTCAAACAATGGCAAACTCGCGTGTGTTTCAGTACAGACAGGATTTCACATTTGTCTTTATAAACTAAAAACCCCCGAAAAAAGGAGGTTTATGTCAACTTACATAAAACTATTCTCCCTGAGAAAGAAAGGATTTCACCTCTTCCACCATTTGGAAAAGATCTTTTGTATATCTTAACGCTTCATTGATTCTCTATTATATTCAAAGTGTCATCTAATGTGTCATCATTCACCTAATATCTAAATTCATCACCCTTTCTGGTACCTGTTACCAAGGAGAGAGTTCAAGTTGACTAACATCATATATACTCTCCATGTCAGTGTAGGGCCAACATGAAAATACTGTGAACTTCTTTTCTGCATAGATCACAGATCTGGTTCTGGGGTATAGCTGTTCCATACAGTTCCTTTGCTCTAACTAATACCATTCTGTTCTTGCTAATGATGTACACAGGATGGGCTACCACTGTTTCCTCATCCTTATGCTGACCAACATAATGTATTTTGCTTTGCTATCAGAAAATGCAAAAAATTGTAAATTTTGCCACAAAAGAAAAATTATGGATAACAAGTTCTTTCAAATGGGTTAGTACAAAAGGAAGAGTGGCTTCTTCTGAATTACAGGAAGATTAAAAAATTGATATTGGGCACTATGAACAGATCAAGATGTATCAATATCATAATAACATGTTCGTTAAAAAAAACATTTTAAATGTCCTAGTTTTTCCTTAATCAACATTTTTTAAAAGGTTCTAATAAACATGTTGACTGCAACAGGATTTTTCTGTACCTTGGAGTCTCCTAAAATAAGGCATATGACTTTTTATTTACTTTCAGCTCAATGCTAAAGTAGAAAAGTTCATTTTGATGGAGAAAGCAAATAGGTTTTGTTCTGATGTTTTCAAAATGAATCATTTAATCTTTGCCTGTTTGAAAGCATTAAAATAAAACATCCTCTGTTTCTGGCACAAACTGTTCACCCATTTGAGTTCCTAAATACTTGTGGTCCTTCTGAAATTCATTTGATTTAATATTCATGGAAAAATTCACTTAGCTCTAATTTTTACAAGTAACAGATACAGTCAAGAGCAAACTCTCCATCAAACACATCATCTTTTCTTACTGCCCCAAAACGAGTTTTAATCTCCTTGAAAACACTTGCTATTCAGATTTATTTGATGAATAGGTCTTGTTCAGGAATTCAATTTGCCAACTTATAACCTTACTCTTGATGGGGACTACGTAATCAAAGTTGCTCATTTTGCAGCCACTACAGCATGAGCTTTTTCACAGCTTGGCTAGAGTAGAAAGCTTTTTATAATAAGGATCTGGTAGACAGCAGTGTACCGGATATTAGACTTGTCCCAGAGGGTCCATTCTCCTATAGCTCTGCATGCATAATGGCAGAAGAAGGATATAGCCCCTTGATCTTTAGCACAGAAAAAATAAGAAATCAATTATGTCTGACTTTCTAGCAATGTTCTGCTATTAATTACATTTAATGGTTACAAAACTCACATGTAGGCATCCTTATGAAGAAATAAAGAAGCAAAGTGCCAAGGAGCCAACACATGACTAACCAGGGCACCAGCTTTTGAATTAATATGTGTAAAGCTGCCAGAGCTGTCTTGCATACACAAAAATTTCAGTTCAACCCCGCCTAAAATCTGAGGAAAGCTTTTCCTGTTCTGATTTTTCTTTTTTTATTGAGGGTGAGCGCAGTGAGGAATCTGAGAAGAGTCTTAGAAAGTAGATTTGATTAATCCGGTTACCACTTACAGTATACACTTTTTAAAGCGCTGAATATTGGCATAAGCAAGTAGAAGTTTAACACTATCTCATTTCTGGAAATACTGACTTTTTTAATGCCACGTTTTAGTCTAGGTTGGTAAGTAGCACATCTGTTTGTTTGTTTCATGTTCATTCTTAGATAAATTAATAAATAAGTGTTTAAAAATGGAGGACCTAAAATGTCTTTTGCTTTTAGCACAAAGTATTCACCCGTTTGAGCTTCCAAATAACCGTGGTCCTCCTGAAAACCACTGATTTTCATATTAACAAAAAAATGTGCATGCACATAATAGCATTCAAATTATTTATTCCGCATTTTCAGTGACTATAATTGTTACTCTGTCTTGTGATGGTTAACAGTATTAGTGAGTAGGACTAAACCAATAATTTTCAGGTAATAATTTATGTGCTGAAATATGTGAGGTTAGGCACTCAAACACTATCTGTGAAGTAAAGTCAAATGTCTTTGAACTAGGGGGAAAACTGGAAACATCAACAATTTATTTTCCCACTTCCAAACATTTTGATTTTTCAGGTCAGTTTCACAAGGAGACATGGACACTGTTTTCAACTGAAAGAGGAGGCTGATTGTCAATGTAACTTTTAATGTCTTTTGCTCTGGTTGCAAATCTCATTAAACAAAATATTCTTTGTTAAGCTGCACTTTTTTACAGACAAAAGTCCTCAAAATACTTAGGATTGTTCCTTTGGGAAATCAGAAAAAAACAACCCACAGTAAATGTAAGCAGTATCTCTTCCTTTTTTTTTTTTTCTTCCCTTTTTTTAATATCTTTAAGCAAACAGCAACCAAACAGACACAGCAGCCTACTCTGTTCTTTGCTCACTTATTGGCATTTACTTTTATGATTGAGGTCCTCATGCATTGGATAGGGATATTGATAGAGGAGCTACTTTCTTTTAATCCAGAAGTTCTGCTTAAATTCTGTTCCCAGCAGCGACTTTGACTGAACTGGTGAAGCACAGTTCTGGTGCAGGCGGTGAGCAGTGCCTAACAAACTACAGCAGCTGCGCTAATCTCTTCCCTAAATTTCACGGCTCTTAGATCTGCTTTAATTATAGGGACTCAAAACTGGGAGGGACCTCCTAGGTCATTGAGAATAGTCTCCTGGCATCGCAAGCAACTACGTCATATAATATCCTTCATAAACCAGTTGTACTCTTCTTACTTCATCTGTTTTACACACAATAGCACCAGATTGCAAAGGCACTTAAAACAGAAGTGTCTGTTGAGCCAGGCTTATATCATGTATCTCTGAATAATGTCTGATGACTTTTGGTAGTTTAAAGGATAGGATTTCTTTTTAGTGAACCATTAGTGATGCTGATTCAAACCAGCATATATCTAACCAGCATATATCAAATAAACAATATATTTTTAATAGAATAAAAAAGGTATACTTCTCATAAAACCAAAGGAAAACAAAATCATCCCCATTTTTGATATTTCCCTTTCTTGGGATTTTGGACCATTGCCTTGTAATGACTGTAGGGTCTCTCACGCTGAATCAGAGTGTTGGATTTTCTCTTCCATGACCAGTGCCTCTCACATCTTCTTCAGATGCTGCTTGTGAACCAGGAAAGCATGACTCTGAACAGTCTGGACTCTGCTGGGAAGTAATTGCACCTTTTCTCTGCCACTACAGGGGTCTTAGCTTAATGGTGTGGTTCGTGCATTCCAAATGCATTTAACTTAGGCCATTCCTCATTTAAGCCTTAGGTTTTCACAGATAGTCCAGTCTAACAATTATAGTTGGACTGTAAAATCCACTGTTGCAACTATACGCCAAACATGGCAGGCAAACATTGTCCTTTGGCTTGGAGAGCTAGCCAGGGGACCCACAGCCTTTGTGTCAACTTGCATGGTCCACCTTGAATACATTCCCTTCACACCTGGAAAGCTACAAATCTAAAAATTCAGCTGGACGTCACTGTTTCTGCATGGACAACTTATTCTCCAGGCCCAAGCACAAAGCACAAGGACTAGAAATTTAAGAGACGCAGAAATCCAGAGACCTTTTTGCTGTCACGTTTTTGTGCCATCCAGAATAATAGGCATTTATTTGTCTCACCTTTAGAATAAAATTATATACTGCTAACAATAAAATGAGTATACTTTTGTTCCTGAATCATATAAGATGTTTTAGCATTTTTTAAGTTATTCCAGATGCCCCACTGAGGTTTTTGAAATTAAAAAGAGCAAGGACCCTGTTTAGACCTCATCCCACAGCTTCTTGAGTGAGGACAGAACACCAGCTTTGCATTTTGACATTATTTTGGGACTCAGTGCAGGAAGACAGTTTCTCAGCAAGTGTCTTACTTTGCACAGTATATAAAAATAAAACCTCTCTTTTTTGTTTTCACAACTGTACAAGCTGCACACCTTCAGTAAGCCTCTTTAAAAGCACTGTTTCTTGAAAATCTTCAGGAAATCTACACGCTTTGATAAACCACAAAAAAATGTCATTTAGGAAATAACGATAGCGTGAGGCTGGGATACGCACTTCAGGAAGAAGCAAATTCTGAAATGAGAATGAGACTTAAGGGCAGTGGTGTGTGGGGAGTTATTGGGAATGAGAGAGGCTCTGGGTACAAAGACCACTTATATTTACCCCTGGACACATATAACCTGCACTGATGCTGAATTACATTTTTTATAACTAAGCTCTGTTTATACACAGGAAAATACGGTAAACTTTTTTTATTATTATTATTTTTAATTTGGACACTAAGTCTGACAATCCCAAGAAACAGCTAAAATTCTCTGCATGTAAATTTCTAC
The DNA here is from genome assembly GCA_013398915.1 of Dromas ardeola. Lineage (NCBI taxonomy): Eukaryota > Metazoa > Chordata > Aves > Charadriiformes > Dromadidae > Dromas > Dromas ardeola. The sequence goes on along the minus strand of VYZM01000327.1, from coordinate 23,875 downwards.
CCTCAGCTAAATACCTAGGGACGTTCAGGGAAGAATTAATTGGAATCAACCAAAAAAAAAGAAAGAAAAAAAGAAAAGAGTTTCAGTGCCCCAGTGAATAATTTATAGCTGTTTCCTTTTCAACAAAGGGAATGTTGAATGTTTTTGACAATAGCAGGTACATAATTGTTTTATGCTGGGGGCATTTATTGTAACTCATTCATTATATCATCTTGCTAGTTTTCATGGCATGCATTTATTTGTTCTTTTAGTGGAACAATTTGAATGACAACTAGGAGAAATAGTTGGGGACAGAGAGTGAGAAATGGCATGTTAAAAGACTTAGACCAGTTTGATAGACAGCTTGAAAAACCCATCAATATCATCAACACCATCAGCACTGGGAGAGTGAAAGGTGACCACATTTTTTGACAAATGTCCTTTCCCCCCCCCAAAACTGTCCTTTTTCATTCATTTCGGTTGATTTGGGTCAGAAAGGAGACTATTATACAATACAAAGCTTAAGATTGTGAAAGAGGAAAAAAAGACAACATAGAACCACATGTGAGAAAATCTTGAGGGAAAGTCAAATCAATGAGCTTCCTCCAAAGAAATAACTAACTCTACAAGTTCGACCCAGACAGTGAAACTATATATCAGACAGAAGTCTGAGGTTTTTGTGACCCTTGTCATTGGGAAAACATTTTAATTACACTGAGTCATTTCCCCTCTGTTTTTTTAAGTTTTAAAAACTCGGAGATCTCTGCATTTTCCTCCCTGGTCTTTCCATCAGAGAAAGTGTAATTGTAAGAGATGGTGGAAAGAGGGTGAATATGCATTAAAACATAGAAAAGGATTCTTATAATGGTCAAGTTCTGTCAATAGGTCAATTTTTAGAGGTATAAACCAGTGTTGTTTCTGTGACCTTAATGATGCTATCATGACTTACAGTAACTGATCCAGAAAGATCATTAAAGTCCTTGTATTATTATTTAATATTACGACTATAAATATTAATATTTCACAGTAAATTGTAAATCTAGTTTTGCTGTCATACATATGGACATAGATATAGATATCGATAAAAAGATATAAGCATTACCAACCTTACTACAGTAAAATATTTTTCCTTGGTTTTATTAATTTCTAAATAGGCCTTTTAAAATTTGACCATCTCAAATAAAGAAACATGAACACAGGTAACTGTTTAGCATGGCAGGCACACTGCTCTTCTACCTGTGCTTCAGTAACCATCTTAGAATCACAGAACCATAGAATGTGTTGGGTTGGAAGGGACCTTTAAAGGTCATCTAGTCCAATACCCCCTGCAATGAGCAGGGACATCTTCAACTAGATCAGGTTGCTCAGAGCCCCGTCCAATCTGACCCTGAGTGTTTCCAGGGATGGGGCGTCTACTGCCTCTCTGGGCAACCCATGACAGTGCCTCACCACCCTCATTGTAAAAAATTTCTTTCTTATATCTAGTCTAAATCTACTCTCTTTCAGTTTAAAACCGTTACCCCTCATCCTACCGCTACACTTCCTGATAAAATGTCCCTCCCCCTCTCTCCTGTAGGTCCCCTTCAGGTACTGGAAGGTTGCTATCGGGCCTCCCCCGAGCCTTCTCTTCTCCAGGCTGAACAACCCCCAACTCTCTCAGCCTGGTTTTAAGGAGAGGTGCTCCATCCCTCTGACCATTTTTGTGGCCCTCCTCTGGACCGGCTCCAACAGGTCCATGTCTTTCCTGTGCTGAGGGCTCCAGAGCTGGACGCAGTACCCCAAGTGGTGTCTCACAAGAGCGGATCAGAGGGGAAGAACCACCACCCTCAACCTGTTGGCCACGGTTCTTTTGATGCAGTCCGGGATACGGTTGGCTTTCTGGCATGATACAGTTGGCCTTCTCTTGCTTCCACATCCTTCTCCAGTCCTTTTTTGTAAAAAAGGCCTTTCATATCTTATACAGCTTAACTCATTAGTTACGTAGGGGTTTTGAATTATTATATTTGACACCATATTTTCTGTTTAGTCAATAGTCAGAACTATTCTGTGATTTGAACATACATCAGGCAAGTTTTCAATCATCTTCCATTTCCTTGAATCATAAAGTCCCTGTGCCTTGGGCTGTGAGGAGCTTTCACTAGATTGCTGCAACTTTTAATTTGATTCCAGCAAACATTTTTCCATATAATATTTGGTTTAATTTGAATAACTTAAATGGTGTAAACAGAAAAAATGGACATTGAGAAAGTTGGATTTAGCATGCAAAAATAGAAAAGTGTGTTACATGTAAACATGCACGGTGCACAAGCTCACCTCTTCTACAGCCATTTCCCCATTTGAACTACAAAGGACATCTCTGAAATACTATCAAAATCAGTGGAGATTTTTGACTCCGTCAGAGCCCAAATCAGTAGAGGATTGTTTCTTAAGGCCATATGTGCGTGACTATATGCATGTAAAGTCACCCTTCTCATTTTCTCTCCAAAATATTTCTATGTGGCATCCTCCAAAGAAAAAAGAAACAGAAATTAGTGCAACTCTCTGTGGCTCACCCATTTTAGTCAGGACACCTGCAGTATTAAAAGGCAAAAGGGCCCTGGATGCATCCCATGATATGAATCAAAAGCATCTGTATTGTAGGAGAGTATCATAAGTTATTGTTCTTGTCCCCATATATTCTTTCTCCCTGTTCACTGCTGAGCTATTTCTGCCCATAGCACTTCAGGTTCATATGGGCCTAATCCAAAATCCACTAAAGTCAAAGTCACACCAGTGACTTCAATGGGGTTTGTACACTTGAGGCAAAATCATGGTGATTTTGCTGAGTTAAAGGGCCCAATTTGACTTTTTTTGACTCATGTAAAACTCTCACGGCATTAAAGGGTGGCATCACATGATGAACAGCAGGAAAAAGTAATAATAGAGAAGTAAAAAATGTAAGTGTTAAGGTTCTCGAAGTGCTGAATTAATTAAAGAGGTAAGAAACTCACATTACTGTAGAAGAGCTAAAATCCAGGCATCTGTTGATGTCCGTATAAAAGAAAGTTTGTACCCTCCCTGAACCATCAAGACCATATGAGTGACAGCCTGGGACATGCCAAGATGCTAATGAGGATCAAGCTCTTCCCCTACTTGAAATCTGCAGACTGTGATGAAGTTGTCACTTTCCTAGTGTCTGAATACTGGCAATGTAAATGGTAAACTTCATCTTGAGGAGCAAGATGGGACTACGCTTACCTGCTTATTTAGATATATATAGAAGACTAAAATCTTAACAGGAAATCCTCATTCGCTTAAAGTTAACTGGAGTCTTGCCACTGACTTCAGTGTGGCCAGAATGTCATCAATGAGTTTTGATAGGACTCACTATCAAAATAAATAAAGCAAGGGGGATTTGGCTGTCAGTGACCTATGCAAGATCTCACAGTCAGCAATAAGATCAAAATCAACTAACTCAGAATACTATCCTGAAACCACAAACTTCCTGCCCCAAACCCCAAAATACAGGACGTTTTGATAACAGAAGAGCAGTAAGTAAAGGGACAACAAAGGAAATGGTGAGAAACCCAATATATTTAGTTAGTTATTGTCAGAGCTGTAATATTTAAAATTTCAGTATCTGTCATCTTTTAATTTCTCTCAGATATTACTTTGATTGTATTTAATTTTCTTGGAGTAGGGTTTCTATTTTTTTGGTCCATTTTCTTTTAAAGAAAACAGATGGAAAAGGAGAAAAAAGGTTTTGAAGTTCAACCCAGTTTTAAAATGGCTATAATTATGTTTAATATCAAAAGCAATTTTATCAAATCAACTAAAGACATTTAATGCTTACTGTTTCAGATGTTAATTCTTTTTGCGGAAACTAAGTTTTCTGCTTTTACTGTGACTTTTTTCTAGGACAGCTTAGCATTTGGTCAGAGTACCTGAAGGAAAAAAAGAATCCCTCTGAATCCAGGATTTTTAGCTCCGAAGGAAACATTTTGGATGATTATGAGTGAAGATAGAGGATAACAATGAACAATTTTTTACAAACTAAATTATAGAGAGTGCCAGCAGCATCCTGTAATAAATGCATCGCATATGCATACACATGCACACATATAAACATATGCATATATGCATCTAGATTTTAAAAAATAGAACACATTTTTGGAGGGGGAAATCAAAGCATTCTTTTGTTTAAAGACTATATGATTTTCTTACCCTATAGGCTACAGTTAGTACACTGAAATTTAGTTAGATGCCTGGCATTCCTGCTTATGGATCTAATGCAGTGTTTTTTGGATTCCCATTCAAACCATCTGTTTATTTTATTCTAATGTATCATGCCATAACTCCATGTAATTATGGGCACCTAGTCTTCCAAGACAAACAGCTGACACCTGGAGACATGTAAGGAATAACTCATAAGTTAAGGTTAGCTGCCCAACTCTCATTACGTTGACATTTAAAGTATATTCTGTGAAGTTTGAGTTAAACCAAAAATGTTATTCAGTGGTTCTTGGATTCAGAAATAAACATACAATAGGCTAGACAGAGATTGTCAGCCTGTCATTATAATACTGGCTGTTAACAACCACAATTAAGGAAGACTACATATCAATTATTATTTGTCTGGAACATGAACTTCCCTAAGCATGAAAGGAAGTGATGCAGCCTGTATTACTGTCTCCACTCTTCAGCTAATTAGTACTGTTTTTAATGGCTTCATCTGCCCAGGATCAATTGTCTAATGGGGAACAGTTCTCTGTCAGTTAATAAGGTGAGGAACTGTATAATATGATTATGTCTGGCTCCAAAATAGTGCTTCAAACAACACTAAAACAATCATGTGATGGAATAAATAGACTGATGCAGGACTGCCAGATAATTCTGGAGCAGGCAGACTGTTCCAGTAAGGGTACAAATGTCTGACACAAGAATGTGTGGCACACAGTAAGGGAAGAGTAGGACATTGTCTAGAAATGCTGGAAGTTTAATTAAGAGAAGGAGCCAGTGGCAATACACGTTTCAACTGGTGTTTAAAAAACATTAGTATAAGGAATGTGAAAGGGAAGGGCTCTATTTCCAAAAATACTTGTTGCAGAAATAAACTGCTTTGTGGTTGTCCTGCTTGGAAGAGTGTACATTTTAAACTTTCCATTCAGAAAATGCCAGCCAGTACTGAAAAGGGTAAAAATCAGCTTGATGATATACGCTCTGAGTGTCTCCGGGCTGCAAAATGTGGGCTATTTATACACACACATATATCATACCTCTGATTTTGCAGGATAATTGGATGTTCTCCTTTTGGTCAGTTACAGAGTTTGGTAGGTTATTGCTCATCAGGATGGAGGCATTGGACATCTCAGCACAGATCTGCACAAGGCAAAGCAGGAGGTGCACAAAGAGCTTTATGACTTCAGACTTGAGTTCTCTCTGCTACAATTGATCACCATTACCCACAGGCTAATTGGCATTGTTCTTGGCATTTACAAAAAAGGATTATGCCAAGACCTTATAAAAACAAAAAGCAGACTTTGTGGTATAGGAAATAATGAAGCTTTATAATTAAGCAAGCATAGACGTCACTGGCTTTCCTGAGTTCAGGAGGGAGGGGAGAGTAATTGGTGAAAGCATTAGAATAATACCCAAAACATGCATTTTTTATTCCAGACCTAATTACCTCATCTGCCTTCTTCAGTCATGTCCAGATTTCCCTTTGCTATCCTCCTTGGGATAGAAAAGAACACTGAAAAGTGATGAAGGGAAAAAAAGAGGGGTATGTTAATATATTTAATAGGACTTCCTTTAATGAAAGAGCTTCTCTCAAATTCTGAGGTTTGCACATTTACATATACATTCAAATATATTAAAGGAAAATATTCTGAAAATCTGTAAAGTTTTACACCTGCTTCCACAGTTGACTTAAGCTGTTTGAACACAAATCACATACCTCAACACACAATCACCTACGCAGTTCTTATGCCCACCATGGGAAGAAACTAGGTCTTCAGATCTTTGGATCTCAACAAACCCAGACCTTCCTAGGCAAACTATGCCGCAATCCTGTTTGAACCTATTGCCTCTCGAAAGATCATCAGCCATAACACTGGATGTCTAGTCCTTGCTCCTCTTCCGAATAAGCTGAAAGGCCTGTATCTCCCAGAAGACCATTTTGATAATTTGAACAGCAGAAATCCTGCCAGTATTTCAGGGCTCCCCAGCTAAAAATCCCTGCTTTTCACTGCACTGTGTAAACAAAGCAGAGCCTTGGAGGAGTGGGCTGTTCATACACACAGGGAGGAGATGAAGACTAGTCGATCATCAGAACATGGAGACCGTTTATGTCACAGCATCAGGGAAAAAAAGGCTTCTTTTTTCAGGAGTGGGTATGTGTATTGTATATTTGTGCCGGGGAAAAGACAGGTCACATTGTTTTTTGAAATGCGTAGCTATAACACATTGATGAAAAACGTTGGTCTTACACGTAGAGTACTGCAGGGATACAGCCTAAGCTTTAACCTGTGCTGGTCAGAACACATCAAACATAAAAGCATCGCGCAAAGACTGTAATAACTTGAAAAAAGAGGTGATAGTCATCGCTATGGGGCAGCCCCGTGAAGCCCATATTTCTAGAAAGAAGAAGATATTTGCATTCCTTGAACAGAACAGAATGCAACCAAACAGAACAGCCAAGTCAAAGGTTAAATGTGTGAGAGAAAAAGAAGAAACAAACTCTTCTGTCTGAGTTACATCACTCGAGAATGGATATAATTTTCAGCACATGGACTACCTCATTCCTATTTTTACTTTCTATTTCTGGTTCAACTCACTTCCAACCAGCACTTGAGATTATTGTGGATAAGTGGAATTTGCATCCAAGGAGAAATTTTAGATATTGCACATGGAAGGAGTGTCAGTGACCTGTCTACTTCTCTTTGGCTAACCGCCATGGCTTAGAAAAGAGAAAGATCTGGTTGGTACTGCCTTAGGTTCCTCTTTCAACTAACTACTAAAGACAATTTTTTGTATTTTTTCCTTAAAAGGTACATTACTGCAAATAGCTACAGCACAATCTAGATTGGACAGTCCAGGACTCAGTCAAGGCAGAATTGCAGTTAAAGACCTTTATGATGTTATTATAATGTACTGATTCTCACAGACATATTCTGGGACCCATTGCTTATGCATGAAAATATGTTTTATGTTCAACAGACAGTGAGGTAGATTTGAGAAAGAGATGCCCTTTTGGAATGGGAAACAAAGAAGCAGTTCTGAATGGAAACATGGTGGAGAAATCCGTCTTTCCATCATCACTGAATACATTTCCTTAAGTAACAGGTAAACTGGGAGGCATCAACAATTCACGTGATTTGAAACTAACAGTTGGAAAATTTATTGTCAAAAGAATAGTATGCTTTCTGGGACATATGATAAAAGTTTAGCTATCTTGAGATTCTGGGTACTTTTAAAAGTACATTAAGTACATTAATGACTATATTGAGAGGGATTAGGAAACCAGCTACTCTTTTTAGCAGGAATTATTTTTCATTGTGGAATGACTGTTGTTAACCTGATACCTTCTCTCTCACACTCTCACACTTTCTTCCAACATTTTACAGAGCTGGTTAAAAAACCCCAAAACAATACATTTAAGATTGACAAGCCATATGGCAATATCAATTAACATTTACATTTTTCTTACTGAGCATTATAGATTTGGCTTAGGTAGTCTGTACTTCATATAGGACATGCAAAGATTCTTATAAGCCAAAAAGATTCATCAATTTCACGCGTGGCAGAGGCACTTGTGCTTTTATTACAGAATAAGGAAGAGCATGCTAAGCAAATGGATGCGCTTTTATTTAAGGTATCTGAGGCCCAGACATCTCTACTTGGTTTTATGGGTTTATGAAAGGCAGGTCCTGCTTGATTTACCTGATCTCCTTCTATGACAAGGTGACCCATTTGGTGGATGAGGGAAAGGCTGTGGATGTTGTTTACGTAGACTTCAGTAAAGCCTTCAATACCTTTTCCCACAGCATTCTCTTGGAGAAAACAGCTGCTCATGGCTTGGACGGGCATAGTCTTTGCTGGGTAAAAAACTGGCTGGATGGCCAGGGCAAAAGAGTGGTGGTGAATGGAGTTAAATCCAGTTGGTGGCCGGTCACAAATGGTGTTCCCCAGGGCTCAGTATTGGGGCCAGTTCTGTTCAATATTTTTATCAATGATCTGGTCAAGGGGATCGAGTGCACCCTCAGTAAGTTTGCAGACGGCACCAAGTTGGGTGGGAGTGTTGAACTGCTTGGGGGAAGGAAGGTTCTACAGAGGGATCTGGACAGACTGGATCAATGGGCTGAGGCCAACATGAAGTTCAACATGGGTTCAACAAGGCTACATGCTGGGTCCTGCCCTTGGGTCACAACAACCCCATGCAACACTACAGGCTTGGGGAAGAGTGGCTGGAGAGCTGCCCAGCGGAAAAGGGCCTGGGGATGCTGGTCAACAGCCAGCTGAATATGAGCCAACAGTGTGCCCAGGTGGCCAAGAAGGCCAACAGCATTGTATCAGAAACAGTATGGCCAGCAGGACTAGGGAAGTGATTG
>VYZM01000326.1:77804-89314 GCA_013398915.1 Dromas ardeola | reverse complement strand
GCCTCCTAGCATTCTTTCCTGCCGTCGCCTTTGTAGGTATACTTTGCTCCTGGACACAGAGAAGGTGATCCTTGAATACTGACCAGCTGTCGTGGGCCACCCCTTCCCTCTAGGGCTTTGTCCCACGGCACTTTGGCCAGCAGATCCCTGAAGCGATCAAAGCCTGCATGCCTAAAGTCCGGGGTCGTAAGCTTGGAACACATCCTCCTAGTTGCCCTGAGGATCTTAAATTCTTTTGCTTCGTGGTCACCGCAGCCAAGGTTATCCCTGACTCTCACATTGGTCACCAGCCCTTCCCTGTTGGTGAGAACAAGGTCCAGCATAGCACCTTTTCTTGCTCGTTCCTCTACCATTTGGAGGAGGAAGTTGTCATCAATGCATTCCAGGAACATCCTGGATTGCTGGTGCCTTGCTGTGTTGTCCCTCCAGCAGATGTCAGGGTGGTTGAAATCCCCCACAAGGACCAGGGCCTGTGAACGCGAAGCCGCTTCTATCTGCCTATGAAGGGCCTCATCTGCTTGGCTCTGCTGGTCAGGTGGCCTGTAGCAGACCCCTACTGTAATATCACCTTCCCCTGACTTCCCTTTAATCTTAACCAGCTCATTGTCCTTCCCTATACGGAGCTCCATCGATGCTAGCTGGTCACTGATGTAGAGGGCAACACCCCCTCCCCTCCTACCCTGGCTGTCCTTCCTAAAGAGCTGGTATCCATCTATACCTACATTCCAGTCATGGGAATCATCCCACCAAGTTTCAGTAATAGCCACAATGTCATGGCTTTCCAGCAGCACAGTGGCCCTTAATTCATCCTGTTTAGTGCCCAAGCTGTGAGCATTCGTGTAGAGGCACTTCAGCTGGGCTGGCCGTGTCACCCCCTTGTGCGAATCCCCCTTGATTCCCTTGGGGTGTCCCAGTGCATCGTCCCTGGCTTGCCTCAGGGCAACAAGTTGAGAGCCCTTACGAGGACTCCATCCCTTTGCCCCTGATGTGCTGCCCCACTGTCCGTTGCAGGTGAGCATGAAGTTATTGACCCCTTCCCCCTTCAAATCTAGTTTAAAGTTCTATCAGAGCCCTGCCAACTCCTGCCCCAGAGTCCTTTTCCCCCTCTGGGATAAGTGTATCACATGAGCTGCTCGCGGCTCTGGTGCCTCATATATTAAAGCCGTGATCGTGAAATCCAAAGCCCTGTCGACGACACCAGTCCGGGAGCCATGAATTGACCTGTTGGCTTCTCCTATATATTCCCTCGTCCATTGCTGATGTCAGAGGGATGGTTATAAGCAAGCTATGTGTTGTAGATGCCATGCACTTTTAATATTGTGTGAGGCAGATAGCACAGTTGCAACTTAAACAGAAGTTCAGATAACATACTCTCGGAGTCGGGCTACATGTGAAAAAAGTAATCTTTGCTCAGAATGCTTAAAAAGCAGTAGATTTAAGTATAGTTTTTTGTATCAAGTCCATGTTTACCATCTTGTGTGGTTTAAGCTTTTTCCATTTATAAATTAAATGAAAAATTCAAAGCAATGATGAATGCTTGATTCAAGAATTGCATACTAAAATCTGCTTCAAAGAACACATTTGATTTAATTCTAGTTTTTTGACGCAGTGATAAGAGAATCAGTCAACACTTTAACTGTATATATTAATCATCTTTCATGTATGGTACCTGTTAATAGCAAGTGTCTAATAGTATGTAAAATTGTGGTTTTAAAGTATGTTGAAGACCAATGGCAAAAAAAGACCAAGAAGTATTTACCCATTATAAACGAATGTTGTTCCTGAATGCATGGTTAGAATAAATTACTGTTTCGCCTTTAAAAACAAACAAACAAAAGCCCCCTATAAAATAAGTGGAAGGTGGGGATCACTAATAGTATTTAATCTCTTGGGTTCCAATGTGTCTTTGTTAGTAATGGCATCAGCCTGCACAGTGATTCCAGGCCAGGTTTTAAAGTTAAGGTAAAAGAGGAGAAAAAGAAAAAAAGAAGCTTAATAATGTTAGCATGACAATAAGTGAGTCTGCTAGAAACACAAAAGTTGAATGTCAGTCAGTGACATTCATAAATTGCAAGTTAAAAGCACTGGAAGCTTCTCTGGTATCAGAAAAAGAAAGTAATTGGTGTCTGCCATTGTCAGCAGTATTATTTATCTCCGGTATTTTCCCTTTTGTTGCTTGAGATGATCTGTGTAATTTCTTTCTCCCTTAGCCTTGAGAATGGAGAATAGAAGGAAAGCCAGAAAAGCAAAGGAAGGGAAGCTTTCTTAGGGTGATGTGTTTCAGCCCTCTCCCCTCCTCTCCTGCCGGTGGTGGTATATAATAATATAATAATGTAAGTTCTTCTAAAAATGAGAATTGAGATAGCATGCACTCAAACATAATGCATTATATAAAGTTAGTTTTCAGAATAACATGAGTTTTGAATTGTATTTTCTCAAAAGTTGACTTAATTGCTACATGCAGTCTGCTGTAGAAAAGAGCTGAGCTAAGGCATGTGCACTGTTGGTCAGTTTGACATCAAAAGCTCTTATTTCCAGTATTTTTAGTTTTTCCATTGCACAAAAAAATATTCTTACATGCACAGAGATCTGTAGCTGATATTTTCCTTTTTGTTTTCCTTCTTCTGTCCCTTGATAGTTCAATTGGGTTAGGCTATTTCTGGGTATAATACTTCTAAATTGCAGAAAGAAGTCTTGGTACCGGCTTACATTTTGCAATTTAAGCTGCGTTTGCAGCAGGAAGCGAGGCACACGCGCCCTCCCGGCAGGTTTTTTAAGGAGAGTTAGCCCCAGTGCCTTGGCTAGAAACTGATTTTGACCATTTCATTGTGGCCCATTTTTACTCTGTTTTAGAAACTGAAACGGCATCTAGTATTACTGACCTGTTTCCAAAAAGTATCGGGCTGTCCTACAGTTGTGCCATTCCAAATGAAATTAGATATGGAAGTGGAGAGTGATTGGTATAGGCTTAAAGCATGCATTCTGCTGTGCTGTATCATCGCAGCTGGGCTTAGGTGGATGTTGATGGGGAAAGAAATAAAGCTGATAGGGGCCCGATTCTGGACTTCAGTGACTCTGAAGTTACTTATCTTGTTTAAAAATTACTTTTCTGTTGCACCTTTGCAAAATTATGTTATTTTTCAGGATTATTTGTTTTTCCAGATAACACTGTAGCCCAGGTGATGTTGTGGTTGCCATGGCAGTTTACTAGCAAGCAACCTCTTTAATATGTTACTGCTGGCAAAGAAATGGTGTCTTTTTGATCACTTTGACAGATGCTCATTTTATAGAATATTATACGTTGAATGGTTTGATTTTTAGGATAAAATGTGCTTTTGTCTGTAAGGTCATTACTTTTTGAATAAATAAGTTTCTGAGTTAGCGTCACATTTTTTTAATTTAATAAATATGTAAAGCTCCTATCCTCTCTCCCCCAGTCTTCCTCGTTTTTAGAAGCTGTTTTGATAACCCGCATGCAAGTGTGATGGAGCCAAGCTGGCTTCGCTTGCATAATCTCACTGGAAAAAGAGTTTTCCGACGTGTGATTTGCTTGTTGAGAATACCTGCTTTAATTTTGTTTGCAATCTGTCCTTTTTCCCTTGTTAAGTTCTGGGATGTAAAGCAGAAGAACAGCCTGTGCAGGCACGCTGGCGTGTGTGTGTGGGGAGGGTGGGTAGGAGGATGAGTGAGCTACTTGCTGTTTAATAACTGAGTGGGTTTTTTCCTTTTTGTCTTCTGAGCTGCCTGAAAAAAAGTGGTGTTTTTTGTTTCTTGTTTTTTTTTTGTTAAAAAGGTGTTTTCTTCAGATGGGAGTTTTGGTTAGTATTGTGTCTTAATAAGCAAAGAAAAAGATGTGGGGATTTCTTTTGAAAATGAAGATATTGGTATTCTTCACATGTAAGCATTTGAGGTAATGGAATTAAAAGGAAAGGATTTAAGGCTAAACTGTACCTTTTAGCACTTGTCTGAACAAGAATTGCTGCTTAAACTGAATCGCTAAAGATTGTCACAGAAGGTGTTGTGGCCCAGGACCCTCTCTCTCCTTGAGACCTTGTTCCTGTGTTGCAGGGTTTTGTGAAGCGGCAGGGAAGCGGTGACACACCTGCAGCAAGCTGTGAGGGTTGTGCTGGCTCGTATCTGGAAAGCCAGGGAAGTGGGAGATTGTCTCTGCGTGTTCTCCACGTTGCTAGTCCACCTGCTCTGGGTGGGAAGGTGTTGGCATCTACTGCAAGAGTGGATTTATTATGACATACAGCATAAGCTGAAGTCACAGTGAAGCCCTTAAGCAAGGTTTGATTTAGCTGCTCACAATTTTTTATGAAGGCTGTAGTGAAACTTACTCAGAAGGTTATTCTAATCCTGTTCCGCAATATGAAAAGAAAAGTGTAATTTAAAACAAATGACTTGCCAGACATTGGACGCCTAGTGAGCTTGTGCTAGTCCCTAGTGCAGAGGGTCATCAAATCAAATATTGTGGCTGAATTTTTGAAGTGCTTGGATAGTTTTATGACCAATAGAAGCATTTGTAGTTATGAAAGGTAAGATAAAGATCATCAGCTCTCATGCTTGAAGGCATAAGGTAATCACTGCAGTGTTGCAGGAGGGATATTTCCCCGCTGAGCAGCATTACACAGTTGGTTATGTACATTATGAGGTGTGTTCTTTCCTTTGATCTAAACCATTAGCCAAAGAGGTGACACTTGATGGGTGAACAGGTTACTAAGACAAATCTCATATTAGCCATACAGGGGATATATGTTTCTCTGTGAAAGGGTTTAGTTGCACTGCATAATCCAAGCTATTGCCTACAGGAGTGTTGATTCACTAAAAATCATCTAAAGGTGAGGGGTTCCCATTTTGGGCTCAGTAACTCTTCAGTTGTTGTGAGATGCTTATTGTTACTATATATATATATGTATATATGTATATGAATGATTGTTTTTTTCTTAGCTGGTGCTCTCTCCTGCCTTGCTCCCACTTGAAGCCAGCTTCAGACCACAGTCTGCAAGTGTGTGCTTTTTGATCTCACAGTAGTTGGCAGGTAGACACTTGGGCTCGAGAGCAAAAGCTAGATCCTGACTCTGTATGCGGTCAGCGACAGGGCTGTCAGGCACTGCTGGGTCCTGTCCGAGGTCTTCTCTGCCCTGATGGATTAGACCTAGCTTCCACACGGCTATTTAATACTTCTGCGTTCTGTCCATATTTAGAGCTAGCCACAAGAAAAACCTAAGCATAGTAAGCATATATATAATAAAATTATATAAAAAAAATACATATTCTCGGCCTTTTCCTAGGTAGACCGAAAGGGCCAAGGTTTCCTTGTGTCTTTTCATGGTTATTTTCCCATTCTCATAATCACCTTAGAAACCCTTTTGTGGACACATTTGCAGGTTTTGTTTTGGAAACAGGTGATCAGGAATCTCCACACTATTTCGTATGAGATCTGACTAGTCCTTCTCTGAGGTGACTGCAAATGTCTTACACATCCCAGAAGTTCATTAGACCTTTTTGCAGCTGCAGCACATTGGTACCTCATAATCATTCGATCGACCATCTTTCTTTTCCTCCATTTCTTACAATTGAGGAACCTCCAGTTTAAAACAGAAGTCCTTGTCACTAGTCTGTCTTGTCATGGTGTTGCACTTTTTGCTTTTAAATTTCATCCCATTCAGTTTTCTAGCTCACAAGGTCATCTCATTCTTCCTGTGTGACGATCTTGTCCTCTTCCATGCTGGTAACTGTGTCATCTTTCCATTTCTTAATCTGGTCCGTGAACCAAGGTTGCTATTGAAGATATTAAGCAGGATCAATCTTACGAAGAAAACACATTTATCTTCTCAGGTGATCTACTAGTAATGAGAGTATATTTTATTTTTTCCCACTTCAAGTCTACCTCCACGCTCTCAATTACTGCCTCTTCTAAAGTCTGCAGTGTCAAAATCACATGAATATGCGTTTTTTACTTCTCTCTTTTTGGAACGTGGGTCCTGTGTTAAGCATTCTCCAGTGTTATTTTTGCTTTAGCAGTGATGATCTGGGATACAAAAAGAACAAAATGTTCAAGTAAAGGTGTATGAAACTAGCTGGTATAAATAGGAAAACTGTAGTTCCCATTAGTTTATCGGTTTCATTAAAAAACTTGCTACTGAATTTGTATTTTCATCTTCTGGTTCTTTCAGCATGCTGGAAATATTCCTGTCTGTGTGTCATCGTTCTTATGAGAAACTAGGACATTTGCTCAGGTTTGAGGCTACACAGAGTTAGCTTCTTATTGAATCCATGTGAGAATAAGAGGATCCATAACTAGTCGTTCTCTTTATTTTCCTCATTCTCTGCTGCTTTGGTGAGAGTGAGCCTTCCACTGTTCATCTTGTTTTCCTTTGAAAGACTGAGCTCAGGTACTGTTTTTACCATGTGGCTAACTTAAGAGACATGGCTTACCTTGTTAATCAGTCTCTTTTTCTCATCCTTGTAAGTTTTTTTGCTTGCTCCTTTTATCTTCTTTGAAGTGCTTTTCATCCTTGCTGTGTTTTTCTCACATTCCAAATAGTTTCAATGTTTTATTAAGTTATTTCTCTGTATTCTTGAGCTCAACGTAGTCCAATCAGTTGTGTTAACTTTTCAGAGTTGGCCCTGTTAAATACCAAACCTTCTCTGTAGACTTATTTTTATATATCCTGTTACATATCAGTTAACTCATCAAAAGACAAGTCAGGACACAATCACTTGACACATTTGTTTGACACACTTGACACACCCAGCTTTTCTATAGGATTATTGCTGCTTTTAAATTCTTCACCCCTAGTGTTGTCCCCAGTAAGGCTCAGCTGTGATTAGAGGTAAAGAACAAGCCTGAACAATTCATGTTGTGGGTTAAAAAATTGCAAACTACCACCAAAAAAACCCACTTAAAAATGAAGATATTTTCAGTCTATCCTTGTCTTTTGATTTACTTTCAGTCAATAGGGTGTGATGGCAGGATTACCCCCAGCTTCATATACATTGTGTAGTTTTCTGCTCTTAGTTTCTGGAGGTTGATAAATATCTGAAGTTATATCTTTTAATAAGGTGTTTTATTTGATTTAGAACTGTCTTCATTTTAGTTTCAGATTTATAACTGCAGTTAATCAAATTCTGTTGCACCTTAATTCACTTTGAAATAGTTTTTAGTAATGAGATTATAAATTTTTAAAATTTGGCCATTCAGAAGAACCTCTGTTTGACCCACCTGTAATTTTGAAGGAAAACATTATCTGGAGAGCGAGCGTACTTTTTAGTACTAAACCACATAATTAAAAATGAGATAACAAGTGAAGTGAGAACAAATGGTATACAGACTTATTTTATGCACTGTTGTAAGAAGAAAAAAAAATTATAACGGGGTCTTTCTGTATAATTATTGTATCCACAGTCAAGTTATTTCACTTGTTGCTGCAATTCTTTCACTTTTGTGGAAGGCCATGGCTAGTCAGAGTGCAACGACTCTATGGCTATGCTGCATCATTCTTTCTGTTTCCTATTGTAAATCGTGCCAAACCCCACTGAAATCACAGTTTGAACATTAAATGTAAATTGCTGTAATGGATGTATGGCAAAAGGAAAGACCCATTGGTTCTTATTAACCTTTAAGATTCAGGGCCTGGCTAAGAGAGCTCGTTCCCAGAACCAGGACAGCTCTTTTTCACATGGGGCAGGCGTTGCATGCAGGTGATTCAACATATTGTTTCATTCAAGATCCATTTTACCCAGTATTTTGGAAGTTTTCCATGTAAATTCTGGCCCAGACTTTCCTGAATGAGTTTGTGAAATCCGACAACTTTATAGGCATATCTGCAAAGGCTTTTTGTATGTAAATTTGCCATACTTTCTGCTTAAACTGTATTTTGAAGATTGAGTTAGCGACAAACTCTAGATCTTAAAAACATATTTCTAAATGAAATATATAAGGAAGTAAGTATTCAAGAGAAATACCTGGTCACAGAAATTGCTCAGGTGTCCTAGATTTGGCCTACTCAGGGGAGTTTAAACATTCAGATTTTAGGCATTAGGTTTATAGAATGTCTTACATTTTTAAGCAATGTTCATGTGCATAGATCGGACTAGAAAGAGATGAATGTAGGGGCAAGATTACCTTTGAAGACAGGCTCAGGCTGAAGGGGAGAAAGGAAGGCTGAAGAGAAAAGAAAAGAAAATTCATAAAAGATTGTCTTTAAGAGAAATTGTTGCCAAAATTAGTAAGCACCACTAACGTAGCAAGCAATGTAGTGCCCAGGATGGAGGGACCAGAGAGACTAGAATGTTGGGGGAGCCTGTGGGCTCAGAAAAAAAAAAAAAAGAAAATGTCTGCTCTTGGGGGGGAATAATAATTAAAAGGTGCCCCACATAATGTGTACTTTTAAAAGGTTATAATTTGGTGTCATGTGAAGGCTGAACTCCCAGTTCTTCTAGGAATGGTGGTTACAAATTTTTGTGAGTATCTGAATTACTTTTGTTTGCTTGTATAAAGCCCATTGTGACTCGTTAGATTTGCATAGGCATTAATATCGCTGAGATAGGTATTTGAACGTGTATCTGAAGTTATTACACAAAGTTATTCTACAGAATCCGTAGCAAGTGTTTCAGCTGTTTATAGAGTGATTAACAAGCATTAAAATGTTAAGAAAGTACAGAAACGGGCTGCAGAACTGCAAATGTTTGGGGAGTGTTGTAAAACAAACAAACAAAATTCCCAAGAGAGTAAACTCAGCACCCCAAACAGGAAGACTTTTTGAAATTGCCTCTGTCTATGCTTCTCCAGACGGTGGCTGGGATGGTCTCCTGGTGGGAGAGACCCTTGTTGAAGCCTTTCCGCCTCCTCTTCTCTGTGTGGTGCTTGTTTCCTTGCAAGGCTGAAAGACACTCCCCCAAAAGTAGTTTATTTGTATTACTGAGCTCTGCTTTCTTAATTTGTTCTGAAGTCATGCATGACTTCTGGTAAGCTAAAACTGTGTTTTTGACATGTGGCCCATTTACTAAAAATAAGTCATCTAGCCTTGCTAA
Source organism: Dromas ardeola (assembly GCA_013398915.1). NCBI lineage: Eukaryota > Metazoa > Chordata > Aves > Charadriiformes > Dromadidae > Dromas > Dromas ardeola. The sequence continues at coordinate 80,275 of VYZM01000326.1, read as the reverse complement.
ATACCTTCCCAAAACCCAATAAATAATTTCTAGTATTGGTCATCTTTGCTCTTTTCAATTTGTAAGAGATTAATTCAGATTCCGTGAACTCTGTGTTCCTGAAAAGCTGCCTAATCTGCATTCCCTGTACAGACAGTCCGTATTTATCCCCTGCTTGTTCTTGTACCAAATTTGTCTGCCTCCGTTCCTCAGGGAGGGACTCCAGGTTGTGTCTGTGATCTTTGGAAAGCTTTCTAAAATATTTAGGAGTCTGAAAATGACTGAGAATCTCTCTGTTCCTAACAGTACAAAGCTGGGATATCAGGTTGGTAGGAAATAAATATTATACTTTTTCATCGTGTCTGTACACTATTTTTTTTTTTAATGGGTACTTTTGGCATAACTAGCTAGTAAGGAGAAATAGGTCTAGTATAATGGTCATTTCATACTTACCACAGCTATAATAACACACGCTATACTATACTGTGAACCATACAACCCCTGAAATAAGCTATGGAAATATACATTTGGAGAAAGAAAGCAAGATACTGCTATTGCCTCGCAGTAAGTGTCACTGTAATATGTGAATAGTGGGATTTATTTTTTTTTTTAAAAAGAAGGCTGATCGGAATCCAAGAGAAAAACCTGCATTTTAAACATACATGGCTATCATCTCAAAAATTTGAGAATTTGCTAGCTGTGAAGAGAAAAATCCGCGCTCCCCACCCCCCACCCCCCCAATCTGCCTTTGCCCTTGGAGAAGAAGCGGTAATGGCAGTGAGGGAGTGTGAAGGACTGGACAATTCAACAATGTTGAATCTTTTAGTCTCGACCTCCCTCTTCTATAAAATGAGTGGGTTTTTTTCTTTCAGAGGCGTAAGGGGAAAATGGCATCTGTGTGCTGAGGCAAATATACTTTACCAAAGTTCATTGCGTGTGAAATAGAGTCACAGCGTAAAAACCATTTCTTAATGTGCTTTCAGAAATTGTCACTTCTTCCTCTAAGAGACTGGAGGTGGTGTATCTCTCTGAGATCCAGGTTTGAGACATAGGGGTTATGAAAGACTGATTTTAAAACCACTTCTACGAGCCATGATGGTAGGCTGGGCTGTTGTCAGAAATCGGGGGAACTTACTGAACTGGTTTCTCTTAAATTTGGAAGGAGTTAGCCTGACTTTCTCCTGAATTGTGTGAGACACCACGTTGACTCGGGCTATTCCCGGTGGCTTGTTTTCAAAGGAAGCTGATGGTCTTGCAGCCTCATGCCGTCGTGACCCCAGTGCCCTTCAATGCTGGGAAAATAAGGATGTGGCTGATGAGGTGAGGAATGAGGCAGATACGGCCATGTTCCTCCTCTCCTGAACAGAACATCACAGCCAGCTTCTGCTGGTGAAGCCCACTGAGTTGGGACGCTGGCTGTCACCACCTGTCTGGTAGTCTAGGCGCCCTGTGAAATCTGTATCTAGGAGGGTCTTTCCTGTGTGAATCACAGAAGTCTTCTGCATAAAAACTTTTGTTACAATTTGCAAGGCTGAAATGTATTGAAGTGGAGTATAATCTTGCGTCTGCGCACTGCGGTGACCAACCCAGGAGGCAATGGCAGTCAAATTGACAGCTCTCTCACTTACTGTGGGAATGGGGTTGTTGACTCCTGTGGCTTTGTTGTCACACTGTTGTCTTACGTTCCCTTGTTTTTTGCTGTAAGTCTTTAAGGCTTTGCTGTTTTAGGCAAACAGTAGGCTCGTAAGCAGAGAACCAAATAATCTTTGAATTGTGTAAATTTTTCTCTCTAACAATGCAATGAGATGATTTTATGTTTAAGAGTATAACTAAGATATCAAAACCCAGACTGTGGACACCAGGGCTTTCCTTTTTCTGTATAATACGCTGTAGAGGAAAGCTGTCCAGGGACATCTACAGTTGGATAGTCTAAGTCCAACTGGATGGAAGGTGCCAAGCTGGAGAGCCGGTCTCTTTCTGAAGGAGATCATAGCTTCGGTCGGCAGCCATCTGTGTAGCCTTGCCATGGCAGGCTTGATTTCTTTGCCTCCTGCTCCTCTTTTTACTTGCACAGACAAAACGGCTTACCATTATCTCTGCTGAAATTAATCGAATTCTGTCTGTCCAAAAGTGCTTTTGAGTTCAGACATGTATCTTCTGTGGTTTATGGCTCATTCAGAAGTCTAGTGGTCAGAGAGACTATTGTTTTAAGCCATAATATGTGTTTCTTCATATCAGCTTGCATATCACATCAGCTTGCAACAATAGCTATTGTCAAACCAATTCGTTTATGCCTTCAAGATATTTGGGCCTTTTGGGTTGGTTGTAAGACATCAACTAGCGTATTTATTTATACAAATGCTGGATAAAATGGCATATTAAAGTAAGACTGATAAATTGCAACACTGCAAAAATATAAACCGGTGAGATTTGTACTCAAAAAAAGGAATGGTTTTCCCATCAGAGAAAACAGCAAGAGAACTAAAAAAAAA
>VYZM01000326.1:49232-77784 GCA_013398915.1 Dromas ardeola | reverse complement strand
GAAAAAAAAACAAAAAAAAAAAAAAAAAAAAAAAAAAAAAAAAAGAATAGGGACTGGTGATTGAGAGATGCTTTGAGTAGAGGAAGAATTTATTTTTTTCAAGGTAGTAATAAGTTGGCTATACTTAAGGGAAATTTAGTAAGGAGTATGATTCACTGTGGTCACCTTGGATACAAGCCGTTCATCTGTCGGGAGATATTTGAATTATTATTCAAATATTTTATTATTATTATATCAACAACACGGCTAATCAGATGTTTTAATGCGTAATACTGCATCAAAATAATTTACTGACATAGAACCAACTACGGATTTTAGCATATGGGTAATAATACCCTGGATGTGCTTTTAGTATTTACTAGCCAAGTCTTAAAAACTCCCTGTGACTGAATGAAGATGGATGCTTTTGAATTTGTATCTGCTTTGTGTTAGTGCTTATCTTTTGTGACTGATTCCTGAACAAATTGCAGTATGTGATGCCCCTTTAATTATATGCCTGTCCTTAGGATGCCCAGATGGAGACTTCAGGGTTTTAAAGTGTGAAAGGATGCCGTTGTTTAAGATGAACGCAGCATGCACAGGGACCATAGCTCCCCCTGCATCTGCCTGGGGGAACCGAGGATTGCATTAATTCACATATATATGTGAATACGTGTGTGTACACCAAATTTTTAAATAGTACAGATGTCATCTATTTACTTTTTTTTATCAGCTGAAGATTTGGCATGCAGATACTCTAGTGCACCTCATGAGCTGAGCCTTGTCCTTGAGCCAAAGAGAACGTCCTCTACCCATCATCCTTGGGACGATGTGTCTTCCTTGTGTTTTAAGTAATAGATGATTTATGGGGGATTTATCAGAGTACAAGATTCTAGTACCTAGTTGGAAAACAGCAAGATTTGTATAACCTAGAATCAGTGCAAATTCTATGCTATGTAATTGTGTTTATAAGAAATCTGTATTGGTCTTCCTTTGGTTAGGAGGTCTTTATGCCACTGTGCAAACCTCAAAATAATTTAACCACGGTGATTTCACTATTCCCGTGTAATTTTTTTTCCCTTCATATTTTTTCTAAAACTGTTTTAACAGAATCTGGTTCTGGGATAATTTTCCAAGGTCAAAGCAGCATGTGATTTTGCCCTTCCAAAATCTTTGTGAAGATTTAGAAGCAGAGTTCAGAGCATGTGACACATTGAGGCAAATGGCACACGCAGTTAGACAATTCAAAATTAATAAATAGAAAGCTACTCAGAAAGGACTGTAAAAATGATGAAGGGGTTGTAGGAACTGATTTATGAGGCAAGACCAGAAGTTAGATATGTATAGCTTGGTTGAAGGGATAGAAGGAACATAACTGTTCTGAAATATGTGCAAAAACTGTCAGAGCAGCTTTTTGTGAATTCAGGATTGTGGACTAGGCAAAAGAAGTGTTTTAGGGCTGCTGAGGTAACGAGAAGGTAGAACTAAAGAATGAAGTTGTTAAGATTTCTGAAGAAACTGGACGGTAAATAGAAACTGATTGTTAAGGAGAAATTTCTGTATGTTCAGCTTTGTTAGACCATAGGATTGATCAGTCTATTGTGTTGATACATTATTTCACTTATTTATATTTGGGTTTGAAAGTGCTACAGGAGGACAAGAAGCTGTTCTTTATTGGCAGAAGGTGGATGACTTAAAAAAAAGCCTTCTTTTTTTTTTCTTGAATGTCAATGTTTTGTGAGAAAGCAGCATGTGCTCTGTGTACAAATCTTGTTATTGTACATTAGTAATTTTTCCTTGACAGTTATTGTACCCAGAAAACAGATGCAGTCTAGATACAGTAGTCACACCTTTCCTTTGATTTAATAGAATGTCAAGTGAATTGCCTCAAAAAGGCTGGCAGTTGTGTTAAATTATGGTTTTATGACTCGATAGGGTTTCAGTACATCACTCACCTTAATGAAAACCAATGCCTAACTAATTAAACAGCATCTATCAGCTGTTAAAATTACAGTTTATTAGCATCATTCTTACAAGACTTAAGTAGTGTGGAAACTTGACAAATCTTGATTTTTGCCTTTCCATTTTAAATGGGTCTCTGGTTCTTCATTCTTTAGTACTTAAGAGATACAAAACATGGTGATATAATTACTTAGATTACCTTTTCCCGGGCTAAAGGAAATAAAATTCTTAGTTTAAAATGATAAGTAAATGAAGTGGGTTGACCCTCGCTAGCCACCAGGTGCCCACCAAGCTGCTCTATCACTCCCCCTCCTCAACAAGATGGGGAAGAAAATACAATGAAAAGCTCATGGGTCGAGATGAGGACTTAGCAATTACCATTGTGGGCAAAACAGGCTCGACTTGAGGAAATAAATTTAATTTCTTGCCAATCAAATCAGAGTAGGGTAATGAGAAATAAGAACAAATCTAAAAAACATGATCATGACATAACTTCTGAAGTTGTTCTCTTTCTACGCTTTCTCAGCAGAAGGAGCCATTCTAATTATGGTTTTGAGGAGGAAAAACACCCTCGGATCCTGATACAAGGGCTTTGACTGTTGTGGAAATGGAATGGTTTTTGTTTGTCTCCTTTCAGTTATACAGTCATCTCAGTCTTGTTTTACAGCCGGTCCCTTTGCTCCCTAACTGTTTTCACATATGTACTGCTTGGACTTGTTATCCTAACGTATAGACTCTTCCCTCTCTAGCTCAGTTTCATATCTTTTTTTTTTTTTTGGTCTTTTCCCAAACATTAAGGAAATTTCTCTCTTTCTGTTAGCATTGTTACTCTGAACCTGTTTTGAGATGCTCCCTCTGCTTTCCATCAAAGGACACACATTAAGGATGGAAATAACACAATGTGGCTTCTCCCTTCACTCCTCTTTCCACCAATCCTAAAAGTGCTGTTATTCTTCTTGTGAGTAAAGAGGAGGTTTTCGTGGTCTTTGCCTTCGTGGAGTGGTTCTGTGTTGCTGTGTGGGGATATATCTGTGTTAGAAGTTGTGTCCTCTGCTCCTGCGCCTGCCTTTCTCCTCAGTTTTTGCTAGATGCTGGTGAATTAACTAGCTGTCAGTCTGTTTACCCTGTTACTGAAAGCTCATTGCAAGTATAGCTTCTCCTGTAGACCAGGTGGTAAGAGGCATGTTTTGATGGCCATTATCCTAGGAATAGCGGGTAGACAAGACAGCAGTTTAGGAAAGCAAAGGATACCCAGGATAAGGACATGTGGACAGAGTACAGATTAGTGGAACAGTGTACTTCAGTCCAGGGATTTACTAAGGTAAGAACTGTGGGGGTTGGATTTTTTTTTTTTTTTAAACACCCTTTGTCTGGGATTCAGGGGTCATGTAATAATCTGCAGCAGCCAGGCCTGTTGGGGGACCAAGTCCCACCAGTGCCTGCTAGCTCTCGTCTCCATTCTTGGCAGCTACAAATTGGTATTCTCTATTATACGCTGGTATAGACATGTTGATTTTCACTGATGGGGGCTTTGTATTCTCAGAATTTTTTTTCAATAACAAAAATGAGAAACTTTTGTTACGAAAACAAATCTCGAAGACACTTCAAAGTAGGGTCTTTACAATCTCATGAATTCTATGTAGGGTACCTTTACTTTGCCATCACCTTTCGTGTTTTTAGACGTCTCTAGCAATGGTGGTATGTTTTCATAAAGCAGATACTGTCCTGTCTGGCTGTGTGATGTGGGTGACTTCATGCTGTGTGTTACAATGTGACTAGCTTACATTGCTGTTAATAAAAAAAGAACAATAGCTTGAAATGTATGTGGAGGGAAGAGAGTATTGGAAACTGTTGGAGATGAGGATTCTTTTGTGCTGATTTTTGATATTGATTGTCTTTCTACAGCTTGTCTAGTTTTGCTGTCTTTGTTTTTTTCACAGTTTATTTACAACTAATGTAGAATGACCAGTGAAATCAGGCTAGAATTTTGCTTCTTAATAGAGGTGGTGAAAATGCATTTTAGATCTCTATGGAAGTCTGCATCCTCATGTTGATAGTGGAAGCTCACATTGTTTTCATAATTTTTCTCTCCAGGGACAAAAAGCATGAAGCTTTCGCCAACAGCAATCTAAGAGTTACTATTTTGCTTTTAAATCAAACCTAATCTAGCTTGAAAAATTGAGACGGAGCGCACAGCATTTGAAACCAGTAATGCTGGTTCAACTCTCCTGTTATTTCTTCTCGTTCAGTGTGAGATCTCTGTTGGTTCACCTCCCTCTGCAATGTGCAAATATGTGTATACACACACACGTGTGCATGTACACACACTGTTCAGTAGGCTGGTTCAAAGCCCATTGAACTCATAGTGTCTTTCTCTTCACTTTCACAAGGATTACTTCAACCTGCTGTATGCTTCTGCCACTGCCCTCATGGACAGTCCTGTATTTCACAGATAATTTTGCTGGGTTTTCAGAGCACTGCTGATAGTCAGTTAAAGTCTGTCTCGGTCCTGCTAGAATTGGGATTTATTGCTGATAACGTCCTCTGAAATGTACATAATGGTGCTGGTAATAAAATAGTAATTTAATATAATGAATAACACTGTAATGCTGCCTTTGTTCCTGACCTCCACTCCCAAAGGTCAGGGTGCTGTGCACTGCAAATTCAAGTCCTGCATCTGGAAGAGTCTCAGAAAGCTTGTTTGCGGTTAGGCTCTTTTTCAGGAGGGCACGTGCCCATTCCAAGACCTTGCATTAAAACATCCTCCAAACAACAGACGCGGTCACAGTCTTTCATGGCTGGGGAGGGTTGGGTCAGCATTTCTCCGCTCCCTCCTTTCTTTGTGCTCTGACCACTGGTCTTGGTGGAACTTGGGGGAATCTGTGTGAATGAATTCCTCAGTAGCTGATACTGATAAAGCAAATGTGAGTCAAGACATCACTGACTCACTGTGGTGATAGAAGATGTAGTCATTCGGATGCAGAGTTACTGGAAACAAAATAGTACGGACTTGAGTGTCCCAATTTCATCTTTAACTGCAGCTAAGCTTTGACTATGTTATCAAAGAGGAAAGCATTAAACCACTGGTTCAATTTCATAGCCAAAGCAAAGCAATTAAAATAAAGTTTCATACTAAGTGTTGAGGCAGGAATTAGGGTTGCAGGTAAAGAATATTTTTTATGATCATCTGTTGGAGTCCCCCCTGCTCCCTTTTACTGTTCCTCACCTCAGGTTATGCGAAAGGAGTGCAGTATTGTTGCAATCTCCAAAGCAGAAATGCCTCTTTCAGTAACTAGTGCTATAAATCACACCTGATTACCACATTTGCTTGGGTGGGAAATGCATCTTGCACTTTTCAGTTATGTCAATTAAGGTTATGTTTATAGGGAAAAATATGTATAATACCTGAAATTACGGGTTTTTCTTCTGCTGATGTTTGCTTATTTATTTATTTTTACATTATAGATTAAATTAAATTTAAAAAGACACAAGCAATAAGACTAGATTGTGTAGCAAGGATGTAGAACAAAGAAAAGTGTTTAGCATGGCTTAGAGGGAAACTAGGAAAGGAATTGTTTCTCAATGATCTATGATTTTCTTACCTAAATTAAGATATTTGGCTCTTGACCCTCTGTGGAACCTGAGTAACAGGGAGTAGTCTGGACCCATGAAAATAAAATCCGTAAATCCTCTAGCGTGTCAAACCACCTGGTTTGGCTTGTGTGGCATTGAAGAAGCATAATTGCGAGCTTAGCAATGGTGATGAGTCTGCCACGTTAAGTTCAATGGTTTCCACATGTTTTTTTCAGCAGATTTGGACAGAGGAACAAGATGTGATGGAACCAGATGAATAATGAATGACTGAAAAGGTTTTAAGAGAGAACGTTTAGGAAAATGCAAATAGTGTTGTGAAGGTCATAAATTGAGAAGTAGAGCACAGCGAGTGTTTACCAACATGGGACGATATTTTTCCATTACCTGTGCGTTGCTTTTGCTCTGCACAAATGGTCATTGAGAGAACCAGCTACTTTAGTGTGAAAATGGAGTATTAATTTTGTATGATTTTTTTGTTATTAACATATCACATCTCATTTATTATCACAGTCTATATTAAAAGTCATTATGAAGTGCAAGACCAGTAGTTTTCTGGGGGCTAGAGGTTTTTTAGACATGTTAGAGACTCCACCCCCAAATCCCCCCACCCTACAGTTTTCGTCAGCATTTAATTTTTCAGAGAGATACAGTGTCCTTCAAAATGCCACAGTGAAAGGTTGCCGTGGGCACAGGGATTCTAGATCAATTATATGGGTAGCCTTCTACAATTTATTATTTGAAGATAGCATCTGTGTGGATTTGAAAGAGTAAGCCAGTCAATAACGCAGGACATAGATAGAAGCAGACAAACTGGATAAGAGTATTAGGGATAAAAATAGAACAGTGAAGCAAAAATTGTGGACAATGGTATAAGACAAGTGCTGATGGAACCAGGTATTTAATGTAATTGCTTTCGGTATAGCGGCATGAAGAAAGAATTATTCATTTTGATACAGTAATCCATTGCTCACCCTTAGCCATTAGTAAAATCAGATAAAAGGGATTGAAAGGGTAAGGTATTAGCTGAATGAAAATGGATATAGTTATTTCAATGTATCATATTGCTTGGCTAATGTGGGTGAATGGAAGATTAGAGAACAACAATGCTCCCCTCACCTCTTCCCTTCCCCTCTTCCTCTCCATATAAGCATCCACTGGTATCTCTAAGAATGTTTGGAAAGATTAAGAAATAACGATAAATAAGGAGGTGAATCTATTAGAGAAATCTGAAATTTCTTTTCCAACAGCAGTATTTATTTCATCAGTGCTTACTGAGATCCAATAGCAGTTTCTTTCGTAAGTGAAATCAAAGCCAAAGCAAGCGGGGCTTTGGGAGTACCTTTGTGTAATCAGCAAACTAGAGGCAGTCTTTCTAGGGAACAGAGCTATTTTTTAAGAATGAGGTGATTATATTGCTTTGTTTTCTAATGGACTGTAATACCTTTGGGAACAGGAGTAGCATAACCTTTTATTTGACGTAGACTTATGTAATGGTTACTCTTACAGCCAAGCGTGAAGCAGTTAGATTTAGAATGAAATCTCGTGCATTAAGAGCCTTTGAAGAAGAGAAATGGGTGAAAGAGTGGTACTAAATACTAAGGGAGAGTAGTCCAGTTAGATTTACTATCTATAACTCTTCCTTCTCCCATCCCTGCAGTAATTTGTTGAGGTTTCTGTCATGGATTCTAGCCAGGGGAAAGCGATTAAATCCCTCTGTGTCCCGGGTAGGCAAATTGTATTGCACTGATGAGCACCATTTATGTAAGGGAGTATACTTCACAGATATTCACATTTTGTTGATCTGTATGGATTCAATGGAGGAACATGGTGGAGATCAGACCCTTGTCATCAACTCAGGGTTTTAGCAAGGCAGTAATGGAGAACAAGTGTCAAATTGCTGATTCCAAACTTTAAAGCTCACAGTCGCCCAGAGATGTGCTGACAGACTTGTGACAGTATAGCTCAGAATTTGTGGTTTGGTTTACCAAATCATCTTTGGTGGCAAGAATTTGTCCCACATACGCGTTGTGACGAGCCTCGTTTTTTCACCATCTTCTCCTCAACAGCTAGGAGATTCCCAAAACATCATATGCTTTAGGGAAAGATGTTTAGGATGCCTGGGGGAGAATGTCATTGTTTTTTCAGAGTCTGTTGCCTGCTGCAGGATGGGAAGAGCCAGTGGCTTTTCGTGTTTTGTGTACTGTTTCATTTCTGCTGAACTGCCAAGCATGATTACTGTGATGAGGTTAGGCAGTATTTTCTTCATTGGGTTACATGTCTCTATACCCATGCAGGCATTTATTACATTTCCAAGGATGAACCTTGTGTACCCCATTGTTTTGCTTATCACATCTGTAGGAATTTTTATTTATTCCAGAATTAGCTTTTGGAGTGAAGCTTTAAGAACACTTCTATTCTGAGAAAGGTAACACATACAAATATGATTTCCTAACTTTGAATAAGTATGGGTGATGTATGAAAGGATTTGTGTGTGAACTACTGAACATACCACGCCTAAGAAAACAATAATAATAAAGAACAACAGACAGGTTTTGAGCTGTTTTTAAGACAAAACTAATATGAAAGAACAAGCTAATGCCATCGTGGGACTTAGAGCCACATGGACTTATCTCTAATTTCACATTTTCATAAGAGAAGATTTCAAAATGCATCATATTTGAATTGCATCCTTTTTCTGAGTTTATCTTTTATCTTTCTCTGAATTTAGTTCTTACCTCTTGCAGTGTCCTTGGCAATATTGTCAAGAATATTGCTCTGACTACAGACAGAGATAGCACAGATGCCTGTGGGTTCATTAGATAGTCTTGTTCTCGAGGGATACAGCAGTAGTTCTGTAACCCGTGAAATGCCCTGTGTACTCTCAACCAAAGAGTGGACACCTCCTGTTGCAAGCTTGCTCCTGCAAAGTTCTGAGAGTCAACAATTCCTATAGTGCCAGTACCAGGTTATTTGAGATTAACTCCATTTTAGTTGAAGTGGTCTCATTATAATCAGGAGCAGTCACATCTTACTCTTTACCCTTCAGAGGGTGTGATACAGCTCAAGAGGACATAAAAGCGTTCTTTGCTTTTTTCTGATAGAGACCAGATAATTTCCCTGAAGTACAGAATTCTTGCTTGAAGTAGCTGCTGGTATTCCTGAGTATGTTAAAGTACCTGGGGCTGAGGAAGAACCTCTCTGCCATAATATCCATGAGGCAACGTAATGAATGTTCCTCAGAATCCACAAATCCCTTATATAGCAGAGTGTCCTCTGCTTTGATTGAGTCCAAGAGGCCAGAGAGTAGCTGGGGAACAGAAACGGTGGCACTGACTTGGGTAGAAGCTCTGAATCTTGCTGGCCAGATAGACTCTGAATCAGAGAATTAGCTTGCTTGTTACGTGGCCTCTCATAAGCCATTTAGTGGAAGAGCAAATTAAGCAGTATCTTTAAAGAACAGTCTTTACACCCACTCAGGCGCACAGTTTAGTAGCCCGTCCTGCTGCCGTGCATTCTAAAGACAAATATCAGCATATTTTCAAAGAATAATTAGAAAGAAAAAATTAAAAGGCTTGAATAATCCCACATAAAGCAATCTGGATTTCAGTTAAGTTCTAAACATCATAGCGGCTGCTATTATACAAGAAGAATCTTGACTTGTTTTTGCTAGTTGCTTTGGCATGTTTGAGCAAATGACTGAGCTGCTGCCGTTAGCCAAAACCTGTTCCCCAAATGTTTCATTCTGCTTTTTGTGATTATTTTTAATCTATGTTCTCTAAACTGCATTATCATATGTGAATTCTGGCTGCGTATGTTTTAAAATAACTTATTTGCAACTGTCAGAGATACCTTATGAATAAGTTATCAACAATCCCTAAGAGCTATAGCTGCAAACATTTTTTTTAAAAAAAGTAATATTTATAAGTCTGTGAACATTTTCTATTAATGTATTTATCAAATGAATGCAGTCATTCACTTAGGGTTAAGAAAACGGCTCCTCTCTGTCATAAACACCACCACGTCACTTGTGTTTTCTCTAATACTAACATGTCAGTGGCAGCTTTCTAACTGATTTAGACGATCTTTTATGAAAAGTTCAATTTAAATAAACTGTTTTTACCCTAAGAGATCTCAAGGCTCTTGAGGACCATTCCCCCAAGCCAACCACACAGGCATTTAATAATGCATCGTAAATTGCCAGCGTAATGATGGAAAGCACAAGGGAGAGTGAAACTGTGCAAATTTTTAGTTTTTCTTAGGAGCAGAATTTAGTAGAACAATAAAAGGAAAATCTCGCTTAAAGGGATGGTGGATAGTCTGGACAGCAAGCTTTGAAGAGTCTGGTGCTGTCTTTCACAATAGGATTGTGATGTTTTGAGGAATGATGGGCAAAATGACTGCAGCTGAAATATCCTGGCTCCAAAGAGCTGGTCGGATTATTGGAGAGGTTATGAAAAGCTTTCTTTAAAATTTATTTTAATTTTTAAGGCAAAAAAAAAAAAAGTAACTTAAGGACACTAATGATTTGTGTATTATTGTAAGGATGTAGAAGAGGAGCTCATCTTGTGCCTAGGGTTTTAGGAAGCAATAGCGTTCCTGTATGGCTGCTGGGCGGACTGTTTACTAATGTAGCTGAGAAATAGGTAGCAAAGGGGTGCTGATGTTGTGATCTTTGTTTGAGAGTGACCGGTTTCTCTATGAAGAATGACTGGTAAAAGAATTTGAGCCTAACAGTATTGAAATAAAGAGAAGGAAGGTAACTTCACTTGAATTTTTATTTTTGTCCTTCTCAGGAATGTTGCATTAGTTCAGGGCTGGTCTGCACTGGAAAGTATGACTGTTTAAGTGTGATTTGCATGTGAGCGTGTGCTTTTAAATATTTATTTGTTTGTTTGTTTAACCTGATAGTTATACGGTTGTCATCACTAGAGGGGCAGTTAAATTGATAGAATGCAGATTTGGAATATTGATACTCTCGTCCTGATCGTAAAGTAGATATATCAATGTAAAGCACTTTTACGCTGTGCCCAGAGGAAGAGGCTGAACTGTTTTAATGGTGCTCTAAAAGTCAAAGCGATAGTACTTCCTGATGTTGTTATATTGATAGTTATTTTATTGCTTATGGATTCCCAGGTGATGCTACACCAGCCCTAATTTATGAAGGCAGTTTTAGCTAGTTAGTTACTTCACGACATTAGGGTAATGTTTCTCAGCCTCATGGAATGGGGAATTTTCCTTTGGCTTACCTGCTTTTGTTTTGGGTTGTTTCCCACCCTCTGACTGGGCAGCAGCTCCGTCCCTCCAAGTCAGAGGAATGGCGAGAGTCGCCTGTGTTTGCACTGCTGCCCTGCCTCGGAGGAGATTAGTTGCTATCAAGGAGCCCAACTTGGTAAACGCTTTTAAGGTTAGCCTAAACATTTGCAGCCAATAATTAGTCTTTTCTCACTTGGGCAACTGGGGGAAGCTAAGCTGCTGCCAGCTCACAGGGAACGGCTGACTGCTGCTGTCTAATGCTTTCTGGCTCCCTGAGGGTTGTATTGCACAATTTGAGAAACCCACCTTGTGTGAGAGGGTATGGGGTATGTTGGATATATGCCAAAGACGACAGGCAGTGGAAGGGGGGAAAAAAAAGGGAAGGAGAGCTGAAGTCAAGTAAGTCTGGCAGTGGAAAGGAGGTAAGAGCAGGAGAGGACAGAATTGGGGAGATTCTGGAGAACAAAAAGTAAGTCTAATGAACAAGGAGCTGCTAAGTCAGTGGAGTGAAACCAGCATATATTCATTTTTGCATAAGCACAGGGTGACTGAAATTTTAGGACCTCTCTTATGCTGCATCACTGTTATGCTCCACTGCTTGGAAACTGTTTATATGATTGTCAGTTTGTGAACATATTTTAAAACTTAATATTATTTAAATAACACAGGCTGATTTTACATTTTTTAAAAATCCAGATTATTTAGACCAGCGTTTAATACAGTTCAAGTCAAGAAGTCAATGCATAGTATTAACTTGAATTAAAAGAGGGGAGGGAATTTGCTCCGCCCCCCCCCTCCCCTCCCCCCCAATAATGTCTTCTAGTTGAGAGTCATGAATTAGAGATCAGACCTTTCTGCAAAGCTCTTCCATTTTTTCCACCGTTTTTGCTTCTCTGTCTTTGCTTCCTTACAGAGTGCTTGAAAATTAGAATTTACTCTGGGAAAATGTTTTCCCCAACCAGAAAGTGAGTAATAGGGAGAGAGTTGCGAATGGAGGAATTGATTCTGATACTTAGCAGATTTCCAATGACATCATCTGTTGGTGCTCTGGAACACTTCAGAGTTTGTTTCGTTTTGATTTGAATGTTATTGTCTTCCAGTAGTTAAACTATGAAGCCCCAGACAACAGGTGATAACTGCCAACATACAGATGGATTATTATTAAAAGCATGCAAACAGTGCTCTGCAGTTCCAGAGGCAGAGAGTACTTTGTTTCAAGATTTTTCACTCCTGATTATTGCAGGACTAGCAGTTTAAAAAACAGTAGATCCATTTCACCTTTTGGGTGAATGGACAAAACTCCCATTGCCATTAACAGCAACTGTGCCCTCTTTACACTAGAGATTAATGTGGTTTGATGTGACTTGTTGGAGGAGACAAACACTAAAAGGATGCTCTAGTTGTGATTTGGTGCCTCATTGTCATATGTAAATATTTTAAATATTTAGCAATAGTATTCCAAGTCGGGCATGAAAAGAGTTAAGTGATTTGTAAAGTACATTTGTAGATGAGAAGACCTCTTTCACTGGCTGGAGGTTGAACACCATTTGTATCGTCTTTCCATCCCATCTTGGTTGGTTGATATGAGATGATGAGTTCCTGCTGTGCAGCAAAAAGCATGTCAGGTGCTAAGCAGGGAGCTTCGCTGAGATACTTTTCTTGTGTTTTGTCCCAGTGTACTCACAACATGGCACAAATAAGAAAAGATAATATGTGTATATTTCCCTGTAAGTTCACAAACACTGTTTAGAACTGTAAGGAGTAGTGGTGATAACTGATTAGCCATAGGGTAGGTGAGTACTGGGGTAAAAAGAGCTCTGTATGGGCAATGAACCCTATTTCACCAACTTAAGGAAACACTTGAACCCTGTAGAATAGCACTCGCTTATCAAACCAACCCACCCTGTAACGTAATGGTCCTTACTGAAAATCTGAAGCCCCAGTGTCTTTGTTGTTGCAAAGAGCTAGCTTATGTAGATGGAAGCTGGTGATATGTGAATGATCATTATGCTGTGTCAAGTCTCATTTTAAAGACCATAAGTATACCTTTTTAAAAGAAAAACAAACTACTTCACCAGTCTAGAGAGAAACATAAATCATGTATTTTTATCACCTCAAAAGACCACTAGAAGATGAGCTCTAATATTTCAAATGCGACAAGCAATCTATACACATGAATCACAATTTGAGTTCCATTACAACTGAGCTGATATATACCAGTATGTGCTTTATGGATTTTACTCTAACAATATTAAGTAAAAACCCAAAGCTTTTTGTGATGAATACCTAACCTTTTACAAGGATTTGTAGAGTTGTGGTCCAGAACAACAGCTTTAGCGTTGCCCTACAGGCTTTAATAAGAGAATACTATTACCAGTTTTGACCTCTTAGTATTATTCTCCGTAAAGGAAACGCTTGTATTAGTAGAAGGTTAATACTGCAACGGTAAAAGAAAATGGGAAATACTGAAAGGCCTTATGGAAAATGCGCCAAGAAAGATTGCGAAGAGAGTTAAATAAATGAGCAAAGTTTGGAGAGAAGGATCTTTTGTTCCTTCTGATTCCTTTGTTAGGCCCAGTCTTTTTCTTCCTGGACTCAAGGACTTCTGCATCAACCCAGTGTCAGTTGTTCTCAAATCCTCTATTTATAGTCAAGTCATCACTTGAAGTCCTTAGTCTCCTTTTGAGAAATTCTCCCATGGTGGTATTTTCGTAAGGTTAATTTTCAGGTGAATTGGTTGCTGTTTTGGCATTCTTGCCTTCTTTTTAGACATCTTTTCGTTCCTTTCCTTTTTATGCTAGAAAATTATTAGATATGCAAGAACAAAACTCCTCAAAGCTATGCTCCAAAAGCCTATTAAAAAGAGGCTGCAAGCAGAACAGTGTGAACACACGTCAACACCTGAGTGTTTCCCAAGTGGCTCTAGCACTCAGTGGTGTGATAACAAGACATGTGGGAGGATTTTTCTTGGCTTTCATCTTCCATATATTTGTGCTCCTGACTTTTTAAAATTCATTTCATCAAGTGTCACTGCAACAGAAACAACGGAAATGCAAGAACGAGATAGTTCAAGGTGTTTGCAGTGGTATACGAAGTCTTTTGCCTCCAGGCCATCATTTCTAATTCAACACAAGTTGGCAGCAGTCAGAAATCGCTGCCAACTGACAGATGTTTGGTGGCCAACACGAAGTGATTTAGCTAGTTGCTCCTACTGGACAGATGTCTGTAGTATAGAATGTGTTGAGCATAGCTGGCATGTGTTTCATTTTCAGAGACGGGAAAATGTGGCTGTATCTCAACTGCAGCTACTTCGGTTTGGGAAGGTGAAACAGGATACCTGAATTTAGGCAACCAAGAACTCAGAATGTGCACAATTAACGCCCCACCCCCCCCACCTTCTGGAGTTAAATCCTGATGTTATGGTGCTAACCCCTTGTAGCACTTCCACGGCATCTCCGTAAGCACCGTGCGGTGAGGGAGAAGGGAGACAGTAGCTTGGTCTCTGTAGGTGGCTGTGCAGAGAGGTGTGGTAGGAGACCACACTGTGGGGTGACCAACTCATCTGTACCCCACTGGCTGAGGAAGTTCTTCAGCTGTGTTGTCAATTAATACTTTTCTTCAGTGTGAGCAATCAATAACAAGGAGAAAATAGTAGAGGGGAGAAAAAATGAATCTGATTCGTCTTTCTTTGTGTGGACATACGTAACACTAGAATTAATCTTTTGAAACCCATGAATTATTTTACGTAAAATCTGTGCTACTAAGCAGAAAATCTATCCTGCGGAGAAAAAAAATAAAGAGAATTCTTCAGTGTAATATCTGGTTTTGTGGCGAAGGAAGGAGGGAGATTTTACAGTTTACAATATCACAGAGCTTTGGGATATTTAAACAGGCAAGGAAATGATAGGTTTGATTCACTATTGTGAAAACAGCTTTGAATTTTGGATTTGAAGCAGCAGTAAAGATTGCTCACGCAAACAGAGATATGGGGTCAAGTTTCTACTTGCTCCTTAGCAATCTTTTTTTTTTCCATTGGCATGATGTAAAGCAGGCTTAAAATGGGTTTAGATGACTGGCTCGATCATCTGCCTGTGTGGGATGCGGAAGTGGCGCAGAGCACTGTTCAGTAATTCCTGCGGCAGAAGTGTTTTTCAAGGACAGGGCATTGTCACAGCTTGGATGAATCTGGAGGGCTGGAATATCCCCTTATCAACTCAGCGGTTGAATCTGCTGCATTGGCCTGACAAACGTTGCCATGTCGTATCTGTCCGAGCACTGCAACTGATACCATGCTGTACAGAGTTACTATGCCTTCATGCTTTAGTTTACCAGTGAGACAGAGTTAGGATTTTCAGTGTTGCATACTTCTGATGCTATTTTATGTTTGAAGACTCTGCATCAGTTTTTGTTTTTTAACAGCGTTGTGGAAAAAAACCCCAAATTCTGCTAAATTTACCTTGTTCTTTAATGCTAAAGTTAAACCAGATTGCCTTTGGAGTTGTAAATGGAAGAATTTATTTTCTCTTATTCTAATGCTGTGTCATGTTATTCATTTACTAAGCCTGACCGTAACTTTCCTTGGTGGTTCTTCCCTGCAGATATTGATGAGTGCGCTGCCAAGATGCATTATTGTCATGCCAATACTGTGTGCGTTAACTTGCCTGGATCCTATCGTTGTGACTGTGTCATGGGATATGTCCGCGTGGATGATTTCTCCTGTACAGGTGAGCTCCTAGGTATACACCAATAATAGTATCATACTGTGTGTTGCGTGTATTACTTAGCTTCTAACTAGTCTCTGTGCCATGCCAAATGCCACATACTAGCTAGCCCTCTGCTGGCATAAAATTTAGGCGCAAGCAGGATAGGATTCTCTAGGTAAATGTGCTGTGAGGTACCCTTTCTATGTATGGGCCCTTTGGGATTAGTTTGGAAGGTGGCCCCAGAAGCCCTGTGGTGCACGCACTGAGTGCTGTTGTCAACCAGGACATGGTCCCTTCATGTCCCACGGCTGGCATGTGTGTGAGGTGCAAAGGCTGTAGTGTAGTGAGAAGAAATAATGCATGTAGTGAGAAGAAATAACATTTTATACCTGTGGTTTGAAACTGGTCAGTGGATTGAGAAGTTTTCTGGACAGAGCGAAGACAAATACGTGAAAGGAAAACTGAAAACATATAAAGTCCTCAAATCCAGTTATTGTTATTAGGTGGTTTGGAAATTGTTGTTATTAATGCTGAGAATTAGTGTCTCCAGGACTATGACACATCTTATTTAGAAAAGAGAACAAGTGTGATCGCATTAGACAGTAAATCTCGTGATTCTTTTTTTTTAATACCTGTCAGCAAAATGAGGTCTAAAAATTCTTACTGGAAAGTAGGTAGGTCTCATTTCCATCTAGAGGTTTTTAAGGGACCTTCTCTGTCAGTCTCTGGGAAAAAACGTGAGCAGCTGCTGAAATGCTCAGCCCAGCTATACCTAACTGGATAACATCTTTCAATCACAACGCTCCAGAAAGGCTGATCTCAGGATTATTTTGATGGTGCACCCGTCTGGCAAAGGAGGAAAATACCAGGCAGATTTATTGAAATGGAAATAAGTCAGATTGACACAATATACCATGTTTAGAATTGTGTTGGGTGAGCTATTTTCTCAAGTGGAAAGGTGGCACAGGAGTATTCAATATGAGAATGATTTCCAGGCCAGAATAATTACATTGTAATGCACATGTTATCCTTAGGGAAGGTCATAGGAAATGCTGACTTTCATGATGATAGCATGTCTTGTAGCTAAGATTATGTATTTTATAAAAACTGTAGGAAAGTCCTGCCCATCTCTTGAGAGAGGATGATAGTAAACAGCGATCAGGAAACGGATTTTTATTTCACCCAGGGAGTCATTATTTCTATATAATCTCTGTCTTTTGAGTAAACTTTTGAGTTTTCCTTGATCTTTTACAATCCGCCATGTCAGAAAAGTTTCAGACGTTAAATTTTGTTCTGAATTTGTGTGCTGTGTGAGGTAGTGGCCTTCACAGTGATGGGGAAAGGGTAATTGGTAATCTGACACTTGCTTTCCATATATGCACTACTGATTTCCTAATGTTGCTTTCCTTCCAGCAAGGCCCTATCATTAGGAATGCAAATAGTTTAGAAAGCAGGGTATTTGCGATTTACAGCAAAAGTGTGAAGTAGTAAGACAAGTTGCTTGACAGTGATGAGTGAATATTCTGTTAAAGTGCATACACAAAAAAAATCTACAACAGGTATAAGAACAAAATAATAGAATGAGAGAACTGTTTCTTGCAGGTTAATTATCCTCCTAAAATGACTTCTTTTTTGACATCATAATTAAAAAGCACAACAAGTATGTAACATAAATGAGGAGAGCTTGTTTCGTTGCCTGTTGTATCTAGAAATAATTGTATGTTATAATAATAAACGTATTTAAAGTAAGTATTGTGCAATAGAAGCACTAGTCCTGTTTTTTAATCTTGCATTATGATAGAACCATAGAATGGTTTGGGTTGGAAGGGACCTTAAAGATCATCCAGTTCCAACCCCCTGCCCTGGGCAGGGACACCTCCCACCAGACCAGGCTGCTTAAAGCCCCGTCCAACCTGGCCTTGAACCCCTCCAGGGATGGGGCAGCCACAGCTTCTCTGGGCACCCTGGGCCAGGGGCTCATCAGCCTCACAGGAAAGAATTTCTTCCTAATATCTAATCTAAATTTCCCCCTTTCAGTTTAAAACCATTCCCCCTCGTCCTATTGCTACGCTTCCTGATAAAGAGTCATCTTTCCTGTAGGCCCCCTTTAAGTACTGGAGGGGGCTATAAGGTCTCCCCAGAGCCTTCTCTTCTCCAGGCTGAACAACCCCAACTCCCTCAGCCTGTCCTCATAGGAGAGGTGCTTCAGTCCTCTGATCATCTTTGTGGCCCTCCTCCGGACCCGTTCCAGCAGATCCATGTCCTTCTAATGTTGGCGGCCCCAGAGCTGGACACAGTACTCCAGGTGGGGTCTCACGAGAGCAGAGTAGGGGGCAGGATCACCTCCCTTGACCTGCTGGCCATGCTTCTTTTGATGCATCCCAGGATGCAGTTGGCTCATGTTGAGCTTCTCACCAACCAATACCCCCAAGTCCTTCTCCTCAGGGCTGCTCTGAATCCGTTCTCTGCCCAGCCTGTATTTGTGCATGGGATTTCCCCGAACCACGTGCAGGACCTTGCCCTTGTCCTTGTTGAACTTCATGAGGTTTGAACCTCTCGAGCCTGTCCAGGTCCCTCTGGATGGCATCCCTTCCCTCCAGTGTGTTGACTGCTCCACACAGCTTGGTGTTATTAGCAAACTTGCTGAGGGTGCACTCAATCCCACTGTTCATGTTGCCAACAAAGATGTTAAACAGCACTGGTCCCAATACTGACCTTTGAGGAATACCAGTCATCACTGGTCTCCAGCTGGATATCGAGCCATTGACTGCAACGCTTTGAGTGCAGCCATCCAGCCAATTTCTTGTCCATCTGTCAAACCCACGTCTCTCCAATTTAGAGACAAGGATGTTGTGTGGACAGTGTCAAATACTTTGCTCAAGTCCGTGTTGTTGATGTCAGTTGCTCTTCTGCCGTCGTAGAAGCCCACCAAATTTGTCTTTAACAATAATAAAAAAAATCAGGCAGCGAATACTTAACTCGTTCCCCCTCATGCTGGCACCAATGTATAGCAGGCCCAAGTGAAATAAACTGTAGCTATTACTCAGTTCTTAAAATTTATTTCTCTTTATTCAAACAAAATAAGTAAGAAACTATCTTGTTATCAAACCATGCATTTGGGGACAAATCTGAAAGCCTGAGACAGGTAGGCGTTCTGATTACAACTGAATTGTGTATACGTGGGGTCAGGCTCTAATGGGTTCAAGTTACCTTGAACAAGTTAACAAGTTTCAAATGTAGGCACTTAAGGCGCATGCACAGCATTGCATGTATTTTATACACTGTTGGCCTAAAAGCAGGGTTGTTCCACAGAGCAGGAGGTATCATGTTTTGGGAAGTCTGAGTCTAATTCATTAACATACAAAGTCGTCATCTGCTGTTGAGCAGTTTCTGTGTGTGGCTGGGCAGGCCTGTGCTTGGTGGCATTGGTGGCTGGCCCCTGTGCTCTGGTGGCTTTCAAAAGGTGGAAAGCAGTGATAAGTGGAAGCCGTAAGTCAGAAACAATTTTTAAGCTGAATGGAATATTTCAGTTTGATATTGAGGGGACTATCTTTATGAAAAGAAATGAAGTGAATATTGAAATGCGAGGCTAGTTTGAAGTGAACAAAATTAAACTCATTTGGGTATTGCTGAATTTTAAATCCGTGGCTTCCAGTGTGTTTTCTTATAACCCTGCATCTTTCTCAAATTAAACTAATTTGTATTGCTTTGGTGTTGATGAACCTTTTTTTCCCCGAAACAATTTTTGAATAATTTTTCCCATTTCTGATCACCGGAACTGTGCCGGTCGGAACTTCCTGTGGTTCTCAGTAAGAAGCTACTGTGTTGGAAGCTGCGCTGATTGCACAGAAAATGCAGCCACAGAGACAGAGCGACTAAAATAATATTCTGGATGAAGTCTACAGTTATGTTAAATTCTGTACTATGATTTCAAGTTACGAGGTGGCTGTTTTAATAATCGATATTCAGTCTCACATAAGCAAAAAAACCTGGTATATTGAGGTTCATCCCATGGTATTTTGTGACAAATTCATCAGCCTAGCAATAATGCTAACCTGCATTCACCAAGAAAAGTACATTGGTGTTTTTCAGCTCACCTATTCCTAGAGCTTTGAGCTCTGAATTAAGTTGTTGAGTGAAAGACAGTTTTATTAAGAAAAGTTACCCTGGAATAGGGAGCTTCTTTCAGTCTCTTCCTGGGACACTGACAGGTTGTTTATCTGTTCTCAGGTAAATCAGTCTTGCCCATTCTGAAAATGGCAGTGAGATTTGCTGCTCCAGATGCTCTTATTTACTGGAATCTACTGATTTAAAGCATTTTATTGACTTCCACAGGTTTTTACTCTGCTTTCTTGTTGAAAAATAAGTTCTCTTGGGTGGCTTTCTTCTAACCTACCAGTTTGGAAGTTTGCTTCAGAAGTGCTTTATTTAGTTTAATGCTTTTTGAAGCATTATAAATTACATAATAAATATCTCGTAATTTTAGTTTTGATGGGCTGCATCTGTTCTCTGGTATGATTTTGAAAATGCGTGTGTATGATTTTCTGTAGTTTGAAACTGCAGTGTATAGTTTCTATGTCCCACTGCCATTCGGTCAGGTAAACAAATGCTGTTTCATCTTAATAGGTTATAAGTTATCTGTAATAACCAGATATATTATGTTGATATGAAGAGGGAAGAGTGTAGGTGGGTCTCGTCTCTTTTTGCATAGTACTGGCATTTTCTATGAAGACAATCATGATGATCATGATAAAGATTCCTGGCCTTTAATACCTGTGATAAACATTTTAAAAAACATCCCTCATTTTGCAATGTTTTCCTTTGGGCTGCATGGGACAGTGAAAACTTCCTAAAATCCTGCAGCCATTCAAATAATAAGTTGTCTCATTTTGTGTAGTCACTCCTGGGCTTCAGTGCTCCATTTTGGGGTTTTAATTTTTTAAAATTTCCTACAAATATTCTCTAATTATGTACTAAAGCTTAGAAAAATGCCTTTATAAATGAGAGCGCCAAGAGATTTTTAGTCTTCTATTTGCATGTATTACCCATGGCTCTTCTGCAAAATGAAGAAACTTCCTTTGGACTTGAGAATGGCTCGGCCCGTTTTGCCTTAGGGGCTTCTTTTCAAGAAATAGTATGGAAAGTTATCTGGCCGCCCAACAGATGTCTGCAGCACGTTGTGCCAAAATGTGGTGCGACCTATATGCAAACATCCTCCTCTTTATGCACCAAGCTATGCTGTCAGATGTTTTTCCTCTGTGAAAGGAATCCGCCTTTTACTGTGGAATTGTGTAGTTCTGCGTGATGTCTGTGCTTTTAACCCTTTTTCAGTCCTCGTTTTCTGTGATAACGTTCACAGAACTTGTTTCACCTTTGGCTTCTCTCAGCGATGAGTCACTAAAATAATTATACGTTACCTGCAAAAAGCAAGCCCTTATCTACCGCAGAGGAGTTGTTTGCAAAATACATCATTCAGTATTCCAGTTGTGTGGTAAAATTGAAGTTATATAGAGATATATTGTTTAGAAGAAGTCTTAGAATTTAAATGTTAGTCTGTAGTTTATATGCTGATTTGAAGTACAATATGGGTATAGAAGAGGAAGTAAGACAACCTGATGATTTTGACAGGTTATCCCATAAGTCCCTTCACTTCTATCCTGTGTGGTTTCTGGAGTAGCATTCAGTTTTGAATCTAACGCACCTTTCAGAACAAGCCCTTCTGCAGCGTGTTATTGGAAAAATTGTGCCTAAAGCATAGAAAAATGTGAAGTTCTGAGAAACCTCGGTTTCAGGGGAAAAAACCAGCAGCCCCCTTCCCCGGCTTTTCCCTTCTTCCCCTCCCCCGTCTGTGAAAGGCCACTCAACTGCAGAAATTTCCTGCTGCGGTGAGAACAAACATTGTTCAAATTGTTTGCTGTCACTAAAATTGATGCCTTTAGATTTTTGTTGCTGGAGTTTACCTGTCAGGTTCAAGACGGTGTAGTTGACCCCGTAATACTACTAATAATGCAGCAAGTTTCACAATGGGGAAGTGGCAATCTCAAAGGGCAGGTTACTGGCCTCTTATCCAGAACCACTGTATGTGTTTGAAAAAGACCTGAATAGAACCTTTTAGGCAGCCAATTGATAATTCAATCACTTTTTGAAAGACAGTGCTTTATCTGCAATCTAATCTACTGACCCTCTTTTCCCCCTTTTCCTTTTCGGTGAACTAAATTTGCATTCAAGAAAGAAACGTTAATATTTTTGGTGCGGCATTTGAACTTTTGAAGTACAGCGCAGGGTCTTGGATGTTCACAGAGGTCAGTAAACAAATGTTAGCACCGTTCACATGATGGCCCAGAGCTGGTGAATTGATAGACGTATCTGCTCGCTGAAAACCCAAGTCTGGGTCAGTAGGCAGTGAAGGTAGGTCTGTGGTGGAGTAGTTTTCAGGTATGTTTTGGGGAAGAGCCCTCTTTAGAACTTGCTGTTCTAAAGGATATCATTAGGGAGTATCTTGCCTAGCAATATGTAATTTTTAAGGAAACATTATGAAAATATTAATTGGGTTGGGGTCATTATTATATGTCACCATTTATAGGTTAGGTAGCAGATGTTCAGCACAATGGGTATGACTGGGGGTAGGGACCCTCCTGATTTTACTTGGCTCTAATACATTGATATACACTGCTCTGAAGCATTCCCTGTCTTGGAGTCCGCTCTGTCCTCTACATGCTGAGGACAGCCTGTTGTCCTTCTTCGACAGGACTTAGCTTCTACTGTTAGACAGTACTCTTTTGTTTAAATGGCAGTCAAGAGCATCTCTGTTCCCAGAATAGTGAAGGGAAATGTTGTTTAGTTCCAGGTGCCTTGAAATGCAGAAACATTTGTTTTGAGTCCCTCGGTGGGCTGTTGGCCAAGTTCGGCAGCAGGTAATCTATGCACCAATGGGTATTGCCTGCATCAGAGAGCATTTCTTTGCTCTGCAGGACAAGTCAACAGAAAACTAGAAGAGTATTGAGTCAATCCGGCAAAACAAAACCGAAGTGATTCCACATCAGATGACTGATATGCAGGTCTTGACTCAGAACACATTAACTCGATAGAAAGCTTTCAATCCATTCATTTTGGCTTTAGATAAGTCCCACAGAGAGATAACTAGTGCACTCTTGCCATAGGGAAGCTCTGTTTATAATAATACTAAAAAGGATGATTCTTTTGTATTGTCAGAGAATGCTGTACTACCATGGATAAGGTAGCTTCTCAATGCATCCCTACAAGGCTGATGAGTATTTAATTGCGGTTTTGGAAAAGAGGAAGCTGAGGCACTGAGAAAGGGAGCATCTTGCCCAAATTTACGCTGAGACAGTGGCAGCATTGGAGTATCCGGCCAACAGAGTCAGAAAAATTAGACGTGGGAAAAACACAAACTTATAACAGCAAGGATTCAGTGAACAGTGAGGTTTATTTTCATAGGTATTGATATTTTCGCAAGAAACAATAGCAGTTTGTTGAAGCACAGTGTGCATGGGCCCTGAATAGCCACATGACCTTCACATTTTAAATCTTCTCCTTCCTCTTTCCATGCAGTTTTGTAACACCTTTTGTTACTTCGGAGTTGAATTATTTCCCAGTCTTCTAATTTTAAATGCCATGTTACATTCTTTTGTTCCTGACTTCGCCTTCATTTACTGGGTTTAACTGCAACATTTTTTGAATTCCTTCCTTTAAAAAAAAAAAAAAAATCTGTTCGGAAACTGCATATTATTTGTTCCTAAGTGCTTTCGATCTGAGGAAAAAATGTACTAAAAATGTAATATTTATAGTGATTTAAATTCCTCACTGGTAAATAGTTTAATTAAACATCTTTGTGCTTTCCTGTGCTCTCGGCATGGAAGTGTTGCTAATTTGTCCAGAGTAGTTGGTAATCCTTTCAAGTCCTTTTGACACATTGATTTTCTTTAACTTTATTAATACTGAAATTCATTAAGCAGCTGACCGCAAATCATGCGGATAGTTGTATTTCTTGATTTAGGCATAATTAGCATTTTTACGTGATTTCTTAGCAGCAGCCTTTTGTGCTGGTATATGTGCTATAACAAAAATTTAGTATTTCAAATTGTTTTGCATATGCGTGTTCATGCTTATGCATAAACTTAAGCATTAAGATCATGCTTAAAAATAATAATACTGATTTATTACTCATTTGAGACCCATGAATGAAGCTGTCTGTCTGAAGAACAAGCAAGGGCAAGCCGTTCCACATCACTTGGTCAGCATTTGTCCTGAGCTCTCTTATGGCAGCATTTCTCCTTGCTGCAATAGGACTAAATCCGTTTCTATGGCCCACAAATTCTTTGTTCCTAAATCTAGTAATTACTACAAGCAGGCTGTGGGGTTGAGAGATGGAATGAGAGCCACCACACTAATTTCTTAGAGGGAACATGCTTTCTTGAAACCATGCAGCAGCTGCAGGATCAATGTCAGTGGCTGAAAGCAAAAAGCTCTCATGTTTTAGTCATCTGCTTCCACAGTAAGTGTTAATGCCCTCAGGAGTGTAACTTGCTTTTGGGAAAGAGTTTACTCAATCAAGTTCTGATTTCTTTTGAGCTCTAACAGTGAGGGTTTGTCACCTTCTTTGTCCAAACAAGCAAAAAAATTGCCCCATGCTCTACTCTGTTTCTAGAAACTATTTAACAAACTCTTTGTTCTTCAGACACGGAATTGAACTCTCCTACTAAATCGTGG
Source organism: Dromas ardeola (assembly GCA_013398915.1). NCBI lineage: Eukaryota > Metazoa > Chordata > Aves > Charadriiformes > Dromadidae > Dromas > Dromas ardeola. The sequence continues at coordinate 53,563 of VYZM01000326.1, read as the reverse complement.
AAGTAACTGAATCATAGAGCAGGGCGTCTGGGGCACCAGTCCTGAAGGCAAGATCCATGGACCCCGAAACATCTTTTGTCCTATCTGTTCTTAAAAAAACCCCAAACAACTTAATCCCCTTGTTGTCGTGTTCCTTCTCCTCCACACACACACACCCCCGCCCCCGGCCCTGGCAATACTTACTCGGCTGTTTAGAAAGGTTTGCTTAATGTCTACCTTAAATCGTCCTGGCCAAAATTTAAGCCTGTCACCTCTTGTCATTCTCAGTGAACACAGAGAATGCTTTGACCTTTCTATTTGCAGTCCTTTTAAATATTTAAAAACTCTTTTTCATGAAAATGCTTTATTCTTTCCATCTGTAACCTAAAAGCCTATTTTTAGGTTTATGGCTGAACGGTACAAAAATATTCTAAGGGTCTTTCTCCCTACCTTCATGTTTTCCCTTCAGAAAATTCTGTGCCTGTGCCCCCGAACTTCTGGTGTCTCACAGAAGTTTTTTTTAGCGCTGAGCTGCAAGATTGTTGTTGTGTGCCAAGGAAGATGCTTTAAAGAATGGTCCCAGGTAAGAGGTGCAGTGTGCGTAGGGTCGGCAAGTCAGACAGACAGATGTGGCCTAAACCTCTCCCATATTGATTGTCAGAGTTCTGGGTTGTGTTAATGGCTGCTGCCAAAGCCTGGTTAGCCAGGCACGATGCTGACCACGCTTGGTAGGAATTCTTTCTTTGCCCTGCTATGCCCTCTTTTTCCGTCCAAACTCATTGTTCAGCTAGACAAAGAAGAAATGTCAGATGGATGACTAATAGCCAGATAGCTTGAAGGGGTTAAGGCTTGTCTGATTTCAGTAATAATGAGCACATTACTGTTGGAAAATATTAGGAAAAAAGGCTCAAATGCTTCTCCAATATGCATGTGTATATATTGCAGTGTATAGTAGCTGGAGTCTGGTGTGACCAAAATCTACAGTGTATGGCATGTACATATGCATTTGTTCCAAAGAAAACCCATCGAGAGGGAGAGGAGCCCATTTGCATTGGAATGTGGGAGTGTCAAATTCCTACCACTTTGATTTAAAGGATGGTGGAAATGATCAGGGCTGCAAGTGCTGGGCCTCTATAAAGGCCAGGAACTTGCAGCATATTAACTTGGATTTGACAAGTGTGTAACTTGGATTTCCTCCTGAAAGGCAGTGTGTCATGGCAGATGAGACTCGTCTGCCAAAGAACAGCTGGCATATCTGTGAAATGTGCAGCACTTTGCTGCTCTGCTGTTTATCTTTGTATTTGCTGCTTGGATTTAAGGTTTCTAGAGTAAGGTCTTTATTTCTGAAACAAAGGAATTATATAAAGCTTGTTAAGCTCAACAGAAAATTTTCCATAAAGTTCATGGTGCTTATGTCTGATGGGCTTTTCTGACAGTGAGAAATATGTACAACAAAGGCTTTTGAAGGCCTTGGTTTTTTCCTTTTTTTAATCTAAAGGTGTATTTTATACACAAGGAAATAATATATTACTATTTTTTACTTTGCTGTGATCTCATTTTTATACCTGTGCTGAATATTTCATAGACGTGTGCATATTGATTGGGAGAAAGCTAATATTTTATTAACAACTATTGATTCTTGAGTATCAATTACTGTATACAAGTGATCAAAGAATCACCTTCTGAGCAATCTTAGATACTGAAAAGACCTTAGGACCCTGGTTCAATGATGGGCATCTGTTATTTGTTTGAAGTGGCTGGGGTTTTGTGTAAGCCCTGTTTAGACATGCATTGTAGATTGGCCAACTCTTACTTTGCTGGTTCTGCAGCTTCCCGGATGACTTAAAAAATGCCTTTTTCAGCAGAAGTTTCTACTGCTCTGAAGGCATGCAGTGTGGCTTCTCGGTTTGGATGGTCTCCTTCTGGTTTTGGAGGACCTTTATGTTCTGTCTATGAACAAGAATATGAAGTTATATTATGGGTAATATTTGCAGGTGAATGCTAGTATGTCTGATAACCTAGTTATCCTAAATTTATTCCTGGATTTGTAAACATCAGTGAATAACCACAAATCGGGTAGTGTTACCTTTCTGAAATGTTTGTGAAATAATTTTAAAGGGTGTAGAGGAATTGCCACTGGCAAGCAGACTTTCTTGGTCCTTAAGAAATATAGCCTTTGGGAATAGCGCAGGGAGGGGGAGAAAGAAGGTTGCTTTGATCTATCACTTTGTAGTTAATATTTTCATGCTTTCTCCTGTAGGCTCTTCATCCCAGTATGAAACTTCCTATTAAGGTACATTATTGCGTGTAATAATTGCTCGAACTGGGGATTTTTCTGACTCTCCCAGAAATAACTCTTATTGTCAGAGAAGTGGGACACAGCTAGGCAAATGAATGACCCAGCCTTGCTAATCGTGCTCCCATTAGGATATTCTCCTGCCATTTTTATGTGCTTAGATTTTTTTTGTTTTTTTTTTTTTTTTCCTAGTTTACAAATAAAGTTCACTTTTAGAAAATACAGTTGATGCTGCTAGACTGAGGTAATCAGGTGTTTTGGGGAAGGCTTTTCTGTTATGGCAGATGAGAGCAGAAAGGGCCAGACAACAGGGCTGCCAAGCAAAGGATAAGGATGGCCATGGAGAGACAGCTTAAGGACCTGGAAGAGTAAAGTATTTTTTTCCTATTTATTTATGTTGAAGAAAATTTTCCATGTTTTCAGGATCCTAGGGATTTGGTTTAGTCTGCTTTGTGCTGCTTATAGTGGAGGGTTCTATTTCACAGAGTTTAATGTATGTGAGCTTTCATAACGCTGAACTATCTACCAACATTTGTACTTTATGCTAGTTTTTGGCTTGCTTTGTTGTTGTTTTTTTGCTTTACAAATGGCGCAAATGTTGAAAGTGACATTCTGTGGAATATCTGACATAGCAAATTCTTCTGCAAACAGTAAGTTAAGAATGTGTATGTTTAGGCAGACATGCAGTCCACAAAGGGGCAAAGGGAACCCTCTGATCTTTGGAGCCTTTGCTTTCAGATAGATTCCTTGGTATCTATCCGATTCTGAACTGCATCCTGTATTTCATTCGGGCTGTAAATGTGGCTTTGCAATAAAGCAAAGACATTCCAAATGTAATCACATTCCACCACAACACAAAATGTTATTGTCTCTTTTGCATGTGCTAGTAGTATCTGCTCAGGACAAAGCTAAATAAATGCTCTGTCCTTTTAATTCACTCTTTACGTGCTTTTAAAGCTCTCAAAAACCCGATGATGCATTATGCAAACTCATCAATTGTAAGTGATTTATGAATAGAAAAGGTAAATAGTTATCTTGCCTGGCTTTGCAGTGTCTGGATGCACTTTGTAATAGAATGGGGAAAAGCAAGAAAGTAGACTTCATCTCATCTTGCTTGTTGTATATCCTTCTATTCTACGTAGGCCTGTCCCTTCACTCCTTGCCCTCATTGTATCATCAGTGCTCCCTCACCTTTGGGAGAAAGAGCTTGCACATGCAGAGTACTGCAATGGAAACCTCTTGCAGGCTTTCTGTGATCAAATGGAGCAAGCAGCTCTACTCCACAGTGAAGATTGAAAATCCACGGTCCAAATGACTCTTCTCTGCCCAGATCTGGGGTCTCCAACTGTTGCAAGCTCAAGTAAGATGTATATGGCATCTGAGGATGTAGGTTCCTTTGCATTTTTTCTTGTTGCTGCTGTTAGAATTGCACCGCTGACTTGGGATTATTAAAAGAAAGAAGTTACAGATGAAAATTAAGGAAAAAAAAAAAAAACACCCTTAGATAAAATTCCTAGCTGATGTGAAATGTGTGACAGCAACAGAAATGGCAGATCTTATAGAATTATTTGCTTAGGGCACGAGGCAGAGTGAAATGTATAAACACACATGCTGTCTTTCGTGGTTGATGCTTCCAGAAGCAACAGAAAGGACTGTTTTTAAGGGCAACGGAGCAGCCTTGTTCCATCTGGATTGCTAAAATTTATGACCAGTTTTGAGTGATTGAGTATCCACAGCTGAACATTATTGATGATACTTGTAAAGACAGCAAGAGACTTCTTTATTGCACAGAAACTGAAGAAGTTATATAAAAAGTCAGCTGGAAAGACTTAATCCAAGGCATTAATGCAATTTGAAATGTAACTTTTTTTGAAGGAACTTTGGAAACAAAAAAGCTATAATGAGCTTAGAGAATTTAACAGCCCTTTCATACTCTCATAAGTAATATATTCAGGCCTCTTTTTCAAGGATGCAGCCTTTTGCATATGTTTTATCAATAAATAGTCATATAAGTATTTTTGACTTGGAACAAACTCAGTTGTGAAAATTAGCAGGG
>VYZM01000326.1:23637-36219 GCA_013398915.1 Dromas ardeola | reverse complement strand
CTTTTTTTTTTTTTTTAAAGTGATGAGAATCCACTTGTCCTAGTTAAGTGCGTTGGGGGAAGTTAGGTTTTCAGCACTCTGAGAGAGAAAACTATTTAGTAATTTAGATGCCTAAATACTGTCTTAGAAGCCAGTTCTTAGACACATCCATTTCTAAGAATCTCAGCCAGAACTCTCCGGCTTTGTTGGGTAAGCTGCAACTAGGCAAATACTCTGTTTACTTTTAGTAAGAAGCAACAGTCCATCTTCGCTCTGTCAAAAGCTTAAAATGTACTAGAGTCCATCCTTTTTGCAGCTTTTGCTTAATTGGAAACTTGTACGTAAAACATAAAGACGCTAAGTCTGACGGAGAACCTAACGTCTCTACTCTGTCTAACTTTGTCAAGAGGAAATTGAGCAAAGTACGCTGAGTCTTTGTGACTTTCATATCACCTGTAATAGACCCTCCAGCACTCGGCAAGCCTTTTCGTTGCATCTCTGATAGGTGCAAAGAAATAATGTGTCCTGTTCTCATTATAACTTGAACTCTGCTACAAAACCTTAACTGTGATTTTTATGTGCTCTTATATCAGCAGATTGACACATCTGTCACATGCGGGTTCATTTAGAAACAATTCCACCTTAGTATATTGCAATAGCACTGATAGACTTTTGTGGCAGTTTGAAATGGGGTGTGTATTGCTTTTTGTAATTTTCTTTTTTTTAATGTGGAAGTTAAAGCTAAAGCATCATGGAGCGCTGAAGTCCGAAATTCTCTTGAACTTCTATCACCAATACAAGTTCATCAAGCCATGATGAAATGTTGGCTAAAAATTGCATCTAAAGAGCTATTTCATTCTTTCTGTATTAGTCATTTTGAGATTTCTGCAAGGTAAAGCTTGCAGCTATTGTTGAACTGAAATTACCTGAAAGATGAGGTTCTGATATCAACTTCATAAAATATGCAGCTTTCACAATTTTATGGATAAAAAGCAGCCTGTCCTTTTAGATTAAGTTATATTGCTATATAAATAAATCAGTACCATATTGCTTTAGGGTTTCTTTTTCTGACACAATGCAGGTACTTGGACAATATTCAGCTTTTAGCAGCACAGAGGCAAAATAAATCTGTATCTTAAGATGTAGTGGTAACAGGCATCTCTCCTGAAAATTGTAAATTAGGCAGTGGAAACTGCTAGACAAAGTCTCAGTTTTTCAGATTGTGTCATTATGTGTGATTTCTTTATTTTCCTAAGAGAACGTCCTATTATTTAGAGAAGCTGAGAACTTCATAGAACTGTGTTTTTACCATTCCTCTATCAATATTAATGTCACTGCTCCAGTCTAGCTGGAACAGTGTAGTTGTTCTCTTTCACTGTGGTACATCATATTGAGTTCAAGGCTTTCCTTGCTCTCTGTATGAAATTCTCTGCTTTGTATCTATGTCAAGAAAAGCAATAACTACTTAGAGAAATTTGGAATAAGTACTGGTTTACAAATACACAAACCAAAATACACAGTCAATTTGTGCGTCTGGGCCTGGGTGTTTGTTTTTGTGGGATAACTCTTGATTCCACTAAAGTCGATTGTAGAAATCACATTGACCATTTGGGATCAAGCTAAAGGTCATAGAAGGTGCCTCGTAAAAGTTCAATGGCTTGATGCTTAACTGGTTTGTGGAAAACACAGGGATTGTTTTAGAAGTTTAATATCCCATAATAATAATCAAGATGACCGTGTTCATTAGCGTGTTCCCATTAAAAAATGTTGGTATGCATTGTAGTTCAGGCATGATAATGGAACTGGTGTGAAGCAGAGTGTGTGTGTGTGGCAGTGTTCAGAACAGAATGAGCTTCCAGGGTATGGACCTGTGCTCCGACCATGGCACCTCAAGGCTGTACTGTATCTTTTAGGAAATCTGGAATTTCATCTGTCTTCCTTTAATGAATGAATAAATGAATAAGAGTCTGGCATGCAGACCAGGTTACTGCAAACCTCTGGACATACAGTGCATAGCCTGGTCATTCTGGTTTATGAATCCAATTAGGAGAAACGCGTTTAAGATGTTTTAGTTCTTGCAGATGAGGGTATAGCTATTTGCTCTTCAATACCACATGTGTTTCCAATGTGTACAGTATTACATTGTTGAGAACTTTGTGAACCATTTCTTGTTTCTCTGAGACTTTGACTTAATCATTGGTATCCATTAGTCTTAAAAATGGATTTATATTGGGCTGTGTTTCGTTAGTAATATGCTATATGCTCCCTTCACCCTGTGCAAACGTTTACATAACGGGGATCAATTCTGAGCTGTAGGACCAGAAATGGAGCTCCTGTGTGCTCTATTACCATTAAATTTAGGAATTACTCTGAGTCTATAAGACTGAAAATGGGTAATCCTTACTATTTAGATTTGGTTCTGAATGATCATCTGATCTTCGTTGAGTTCAGCCTCAGTCCTGAAGACTCTGCGCAGTATGGATATGACAGCTCTTTGCTCAGTCAGAAACTGTACTTGCAAAAGAGTTTATTCTTTTGATGGTATGAATTTGCCAACTCTTCAAAGCGTAAAGATAACAAAAGAAGTTTTTTGACAATGGATTGTGGTTTCTTCGTGGAATTTTTTCATTTCCATCTCTAAATCTGCACTGTACAGACCTCTCCAAACTCCTGTCCTGAGTTTCTCGTCTAGATGTGGTTTGAATTGAGTTTGACATCTGTCTTCATGATTGCGCTCAAAGTTTGCCAGCAAGTTTTAGAATTAAAGATACACATTGCTAACGACAAAGTTGCCTCAACTATTGTTGTTATGTGAGAAATATGTTGAGATTGAAGATGTGGAAACTGTAATGGATTATTAATCCTCTAGCACAATCATGCAGGCTCTCCTAGCGTGTAGTGTTTACATACTGTTTTTTTTCTTAAGATCACTTTTCAGCATTAGAAAACAAGACCAAGCTGAATAATCTGGCTTTCAAAAAGAAGTCCACAAAATTGCAGCAAAGTGTCCATTTTAAATTTAGAGTATGCCAGGTGGATTGCCATTTTATTGTCAGCCTGCTTGCTTGCTAAGGATACACTTTAGAAATTTCTGTATATGTCAAGATTGTTAATATTGCCCTGGTATACATGCCATGGAAATTCAGTGTCAAAAACCCCGTGATTCACACGAATAATCTAGGAGCTGTTCTTCTATATTAATAAAATGATTTTAATATTCTATACTAATTTGATATGTCTATTCAACTTAAACTTTAAAAGATCAGGGAAATACAATTTAAATGTAAAGGAAACAATGGTGTACGCTTCCAGTGAGTCTTGAATTCAATGCTGTTTTTCTTTTAACCTTGGGGAGCTTCTTATCAGGGTGCAAAGTGTCCAAGCCTTAAACACAGTTTTTCAGGGTTTCACTTTTTTTAGTTTCTCCTCATTTTTCTTTGCTTTCTTGTTATCTTTTTTTTTAGTATCATGTTCAGAAAACAATAACACCAAATGTCTATATTCTTAACAATGTTCTATAGACATTTAAGATATATGTGCAAATATTTCACACTGTGCTAGCAAGAGATCCACTTCTTTTTTCTTCTCTTGCAGAAAACAAATGCAATGTTACTGTCAGCAAGGCTACCTATTATTCATCTCGATTTGGCAAAAAATAAACATTTTTATTGTAACAATTTAGAATTTCCTATCACTGCTCAATAAACTCATCTCATGGAAATTCAGCTGGGTAGTTGTTTTTATAACGTAGTGAGGCAGAACAGAGGATCAGAATATAAAGTAAAAAAAAAAAAAAACCAAAACACAAATAAAAAATACAGATATATATACAAATGCTCTGAATTAGGCATTACCATTCACAGAAGAGAGACTGGCATTATTGCAGCTAGTTCTCTGAAAATGTCAGCTCACTGCTCAGCCATGGCCAAAGACGAGCAGAATGGTGAGATCCTTTGGGGAAGGCATTGAGAACAAAATGAAAAATATTATTATGCTATTGTACAGACCCAGGATGTTCTGGTGTCTTGAATCCTGTGGGCACTTCTGGTCTGTCCCTCTCAAAAACTGATGGGATGACTCGGAGAGCTTCAGGGCAAGAGGGGACATGGCAGAGCAGAAGTCCTTCAGATTGTGGGACTGGATACATCCTATGCATGCTTGTGCACACACTCTTTAGCATGCTTATGATGTGAATAGCTGCCAGCAAAAGGTTTTGTTGGCACAAGAGAAAATTTAAAGTGCGTCTGATACTTCATTATTTTCAAACAGAACCTGACTTTTGCTTTTATGTATTGGGCTTATTCACATAATTAAGAGTATAATATGAAAAATGGGGTTAAACGGTAATGTGTGAAGGCAAACGCTGAAAGCGTAAACTGAATCGAATACTAAAGAGGGTAGACCATCCGGTCTTAATAGCAAATACTTCTTCCTTGACTATTCAAAAACAGTTTCAACTCAGTACAATTTAGGTTTCTGTATGTTAAATTAAGGTAAGCGTAAAAGAGAAAACGTGAGCTTCTTATGAAAAATACTGGTTTATGAAATGTTTTGTGTACTACAAATGTTTATGGAAAAATTTAGGTCCTCTTCTTTTTATAGTATATCTTTTTGTCATCCACACTTTTTCTTTTTTTTGTCCATATATATAACGTAAGAGTGGAACTTATGGGATTCATAGAAATAAGGATCATTAGTGAGGTCAATTTTTTGGCAATAAATAATGAAGCCTCTGTATACTGGAACATAATACAGACCTTTGCATTCATATCTGCTTTCGGCTTCTTGCTGAGGGGAAATACAGAAGGCCAAGCACCTCAGTGCAGAAGGGATGGGTTGTAAAGACTTCACTCACCAAACGTTGAAATCATACCAACTATTGTACAGGTCTCATTGCCCACGTTTGCATACTGGCCTCTTCAGGATGAGATAGTAGTTTTAGTCCATTTTCCCCTAGATATATCCGTATGTTAGTTATGATGCATATTAAGTACGTGAATAAGACTACATTGGTTTTATTTATGATCTTCTAATACATGGCTATAAAGAAGATTTCATTGTGGTGTGAAAAATATAAACTAAACAAACCAACTAATAATTAACGTTGACATTGAGTCACTGAGATAAATCTCAGGGATTCCCTCTAAATATCCGTTTAGGAACATGAATCTTATTATTTTGTTACATTGTTCCTAGACAGTTCTCGGCAGATTACTTAGAATAGAATAAAAAGAATAAGCATGGCTTACATTAGTAGTTTATTTTATAAACTTGATTATAGATAGGTGAATGTGACCGAAATCTAACCAGACGCCAGAAAACCAAAGGAAGAATTTTAGTTTATGATTCAAAGGAAATACTCAAGAGGTTTTATTCAGACAGGCAACTGCATGTACATTCAGAATTTTATACTCAAATTAAATCCCACTATTTCTTCCTAATTACCCAAGAGTAGCATATGTCTACTCTTTTAGAATGCAGTCTAAATAATTTCATAGTTAACACCAGAAGCTGTTTGTTGTGTCGTAAATTACAATAGCATTTAAATTTCTTATTAAAAGAGCTGCAAATCTGGTATTTCTGCCTGTGCTTTGTACGTTTAACTGCTCCTAAGGATAAAGTGGCAGCACGTCCTTGCGTCAGGGTACGGTGGGGCTTTTCTGTCCTTACGTCAGGGAACGGTGGGGCTTTTCTCTTCTGCGCCCTGTTCCTTCGTCCTATTTCCTTGCGGAAATGGACAGGGTGAGCTTGGATGACTAAAGTTCAGAATGGGCATAAACTTTACTTTGTTTCTGTAATTCTTGTGAGCAGGGAAAAATACAGTGGGGTGGGTTTTTTTTCCCTCTTTCAGGATTGTCTGGATTCACAATTCGCTATTATTTTTCACCAGTTTACCATCTGCAATGTAATTTCTTTTTTGATGTATGCATCTTGTTTCTAATTGCCCTGGTTTTCTGGGGGAGATTCCTCCTGTGTTTTCAGAATAATGCGTCCTTTTATGCAGTCGATTTAACAGCTATCCCTTTTGTTTCACCATAACGTCTTATGAGCTGAAATCCTGGTTCAGCTAAGTCCACAATTTTTCCGAAATTCAATTTTTTAATCTCTCATTTTTAATGCCTTAGTTATTGCAGAGGCATTTGAATCCTAATGCCATGCAACAAAGCATTGCTTCTTTTTAAAAGTACTTGGAGCGATGGCTTTTTCCTTTCAGAGTTTTCAAAGGCCGTTGCTTAACTGTTACCAGATAGATAACTAATTTTACATTAGGGCAGGCATTCTATACAAATGGCCTCTGTATTAATAAGCAATGGTAGCATCTGATGACCTTGCTATTCCGTGAGTGAGTTGTCTCTATTGTAAGTCTCTTGGTGTATAGAAACGCTTGCTGTATTTGTGGTTATGTACCCCATACATGTGGTTATGTCATCTCAACAGTTTAGAGATCAACTTAGATTTCCTTTCAATGTCGTAAAAATAAGAATAAATAGAAATAGTCAGAATTGTTGCACAATGTTTTCCAAAGATGAATGTTTTATTATTCAAGTATGAAGGCTTTGAGGAACTAATGGAAGAAAATCCTTACAAAAAGAAAATTGTTTCCATCTTGTAAGCAAGTTTAAATTGGGGCCTTTTCTTGTAATGAGAAGTGAGAGTAACTATGGTGAAAGACCATTTAATGGGATATATCTCCAGTAATTGCATTCCAGTGTCAGTCCTTTTCCGAAGAGCATCCTTACTCAAAGAAAATAAAGATAAAAAGGTTAGCACTTCTGCTGAAAAATAAATCCTGTGTCAAATGTACCTTTTAGAAATTATAAGTTTGGAATCCATTATAGGCTTTTGAACTGTGCAAGGGAAAGCTATCCTGATGTTACAGTGAATTATGACTCTTGACCAAAACGTTCGTAGCTTTACTATGTGTTGTTTGCTATACATTTTCAATCTATGGTTCTAATTTTCGATTAAATGTTTTAGACAAAGTGTACAACAGTCCAAGCACTTGAGTTATTCCAAGCATGTACAGAATAGGGAAAAAAAAAAAAACAAGCAAGATAAAGCCAAGCAGATCTTGCCTTTAGAGCCCATACAAATCCAGTGAGTCTAATGGTGGTGTCTCTTTCAGCACGGGAAAGCAGAAGCATCTTAGAAATTCTATAGTACCTCTGAAAAATGATTTTAAAAAAATATACACGCAAAATATAAGCAAAGACCATCTTCCTCTTGAATAATGAATAGAAAAAGATTCTATTGAAAAGATCTCTTTAGTAAAAAATGTGGGTATTTATAGTACCCAAAACTTCAAGAGTGTAGAAATATGCCATTTTTTTATTACTGACAGTTCTTCTGACGCTAATTGTCAGAGCTGCCTGGAACCTTTCACAAACACTACATTTCATGTACGTACGAATAGAGAAAATTTGTATTTACCTATAATTGTTTATTTATACATTTAGGTATTTGTACATCTGTATTTATAAATACATGACAAATAAATCCTTTTTTACTTTGCATGTGTTATGAATTATTTTTATGTGGCTGTTTTTACTTACAAACAGCTTTGCAGTATGGTGTGGGTGGCTTTATGCAGAATACGCTACCTCAGGCAGACAAAATCTTTGCGTGGCACCCTGCCCCCAGTGTATTTCTTACCATGTTCTTCCAGTTCCATTTAGCCCAGAACAGAAGGTATTTTTCAAGTATCACAAAAGAGAAGTGGTTATGTGATTCCTCGGTAAGATTAGGTTAGAAAAATGGGGATACGGAAGATTTGAAATATGGGTGCCTGAAGGTTGCTGACTTTTTTGTCCTTGTTTGAATATTCCTATTTATACTTGAGACTGAAGCGATGAGCCATCAGCAGGGTTACATAGTAATGGGGGAGCAGCTGGCACGCTTGCTCATTTGAGGTGTGCAGTTGCTGCTACAACCTGCAGATGCTTTAACTTAACTTCATTAGCCTAAATAGGTACCTGTGTTTTGAAGAAAGCTAAAGGTCTGTTTAAAAATGAAGCCAGTGGCTTCACAGCTGAAATGCATCATGGTTGATTATTCTGCTGTTGCCAAAGGTGTAGCTAACACAGCTATTAGCAGAGGCTTGACCTTTTCTAGGGAATGTTCTGTTAGCAGATGTGGAGTGTAGTTGTGTTCCTGGTCTCCTGCTGCCTCAGGTATTATTTAACTGTATTGTTCAACTGTTGCTTTTTACATATGTAGGCAGTAGATGTTGGCTGCTGATGTTGCAGATGCTGGTGTGCTGTTTGCTTGGTTGGGGTCTATCTGCCTCGTGCGCCACACCGGTACAGGGGGATGCAGTGTGGTCACAGCTCTCTCTGCGGCACTCTGGTAATTGTGCTTGTTTCAGCAGTTTCTTACTCATTTCATGGTATTGAGACTTTAACAGGAAATGGTGGTCCGTGTTTTCCCATTGTACTGCAAGTATTTTCTTCTCTGAGATTTCAGGAAAAAGGAGATACTGTGTTTGTCCTAATATCAATGTGCTCACAGACCAGCCTTTGTTTTGGTATAAGGTGGTTTTCTGCGATTCGTAGGACGCGTTGGTGCTTCTTATAATAGGATGTGCAACTAACCATCTACTTGAAACTATTTTCTGGTGAATTAACTTTGCTTTTTATGTGATTGTTACCTCTATAAGGCTATGTAATATTGAATCAAATTCTGTCAGACAGCTTCTGAGTATTCTAATCATCAAGATAAACTTATTTTTATTAGGTTGCCTGTGAACAAAGTAGAGGTAACTATACTTATCTTCAACTACTGTGCATGCGCCACCATGTAACACTACCCACGAAAAACATCAGTGTCCCCAGAGCTGTCGTAGCTATCAGAGTGGACTTCTGTTCCAGTTGATGCAGTTTCAGTTGCCTGCGGCAAGCAGTTAACCAGGGTTGACTCTCCAGTGACAGCTTTTTCAAACAGAAGTTTTCTGTAGAGATTTTGTTTTAAAGGCCTTAGTTCTTCAAAACTGAAGTGTTGCTTAATGTATGCATAGAGGACACCCACAGTTGATCCAAGTCACGATTCCAGAGTCATGCAACACAGGGGGCAGAGATATGTTTTTGTAAAAGGATGACTAATTTCTCACCGGTTTTCTTTCCAGTGCTTTTGGAGGCTGATGGCCAACCTCAGATAAAGGCTGAGGAAAGAATGAACTTTATAGCGATTGCTTCACAAGCTGGCCCGGTTAAGTTGTGAACTCAGAAAATAAGATACTCTTGAGGATTTTGGAAAAGTTCATGAAAGCTTTTGGAAATTTTAGAAGGTTTTTATTCAGAAGGGAAATATTAGATTTAAATGTGTAGTTTGCTGGCCTTAGCTGTAGCTTGGTGGCCAGGAAACAGGGACAGGGAGCTGAAGCCTCGGAGGTGATGTGCCCTGTCACACCTCATCTCTGCTTGCAAGAAAAACAAATTAAGTAGAAAGTAAACCAGAAGTTGATATTTGATTCTTTCTTTTTTGCAATAAAAGATTGGCATCCTTTAATTTTCTGTAAAATGTTTAGTATTTGAGGATTTCAGAAGAATGACAAATACTAGGAAAAAAAATAGAATCCTGTAATATCCTCATTTTATAGAGGGAAACAGAGACACAAAAAAGTAACTGGTGTCTCAGCTTTATCACAGAATAGAGGGGCCAATAACCAGGATTCCTGAGTAACAGAAACAGTAATGCTGAAGATAATTTGCAGAGATTTCATAAACAAACTAACTTGACTGGAAGCAAAGAATGGTGCTGCCGTTGTAACCATTCTTCTGAAATGGTACCTGTTTCTTGAAATGGATATTAATAATCCAGGGGAATGAGTTGTTGGGTCAGGGAATTGCATCCTGCGGTACTGTCCTTCTCAGCAAGCCTGGGGGTTCTTTTTGTCGTTGAGCATAAGCTCCTTTTGTGTATATTGTGTACCAAATAGAAGTCACAGAGAGAGGGATGACTTCAGTCATACCTAATGATGACAATTTAATTCCTGAGCAAGGCAGCATATTTATTTATATCTACATATATGTGTGTCTGTATAAAAAAATTTAAAAATACTTTTGTTTTTGGCTTTTAGAGTCCCCTTTCTTGTGCTCCTCATTTTCAGATGAAGGGGAAGTTGTCAGAATTTCTAAGATACGACTTTGAGATTTTTGTCTCAGCTCTCCCCTCTTCGGTGCTTTGGATTGATAGTTTGTGACTCCTTTCACTTGTTTCAGAGCGTGCTTCTCTTCCAGTCTTTGATTGCTTTCTAGTCAGATAATATTTACCACAACATTAAAGCAAAAGCATGTTCTGTCTGATGTGCTTGAATGGGGGGATTTTGGAAAGCGATGTGTGTAAGAAAGGGATGCTCTTTGCAAATCAGTCATAATCTCCTTTGAGTTTTAACAGAACGTGAGCCCACTTGCCATGCTCACTTCCCGCTGTGAACACCAAGTGCTCCAAAGGATGATCTCTTGTGAGGGAGAAGGAAACCCAAGGTAGCTCACTACTGACAACATCTTAAGGATTTTTCCATCTGGACTAAAAGATTTTTTTGTACCTTGACAGAAAATCAATGCTTTCTCATTCTTATTAGGCCTGTAGCAACATCATCTATAGACATCTCTACACCAGGGAAAACTTCATTTAAAGTTCCCATCATTGCACCCATATTGCTGCTAAGAAGTCCTGGGACTCCTTGTGCAGACGAGGTTCCCTTAGTTCTCCTTGTGCTGGCAGCATCAGGATGTCTACCTGTGAAGGGCAGGTTCCCATGGTCAGATTTGTTGCTAATTCTTCAAATTATATCAGTTTACAAAAAAAAAAAAGACCTCTCTTTAAAGTATGACTGTGGGAAAGCAGCTTTGTCAGTGCTAAATCTTTCAATAGTGCCAGCTTCTGTACATCTGCAGGAGAGGTAAATACAATGATTTACATTGTCAAAGTCCTAGAACAACATAGCAGAGTATAATCCCTTGTGTATTTTGGCAAAACACATATTTTACCACTGGGAAATCTTTTGTTTGTACTTGAAGTGCTGAGAAGGATTGTAATCAACTAATTTTGGTAACTATTTGAGCAGGAATCTTCTTGTGTGTACGTGAGCCTGTCACAAAGGCGTTCTCATTATAGTTTGAATACGAGCACGTGAAAGCTAACGGCAATAACTAATAAAATAGTAAGAGGAGGGAGAGATTATGGAGAGGGTGTCTCTCTTAAAAGAAAGCGTAATTCAACTTCAGCTGCCTGCTGAGCACTTCCTTGGAGGGGAGCTCAATACTTTTTTGTGTCTGACCCAGCAGCCTGAGCACCATGAGACCAGAGTGGCAAGAACTGGGCTGCGGTACAGTTTCTTAAAAGATGAAGGAAGGAACAGGCAGCCCTTGAAGATGCCTTGCCTTCAGAATATGTAAGGCATCTGAAAATTGGCAAGAAGCTGAAGTGAATTACTAAGCAGAGCTAGGGACCAACATAAACTAACAAGTATAAATGTAAGCCTGAATTTATCAGCTAAAGCCAGGCACGTTTGAGTGTGTGTGTGTGTGCGAGTTTCTTGCTAAAAGCAAAGAATGAGCGAGTGATACATTGCTTTCATGCTCTTTAAAAGAAAATGGTTGCAATCCATATCATTTTGCTGTCAAATGTATTTGAAAAATAGAAAACATATGTTGGTTATATGTTCTGCAAGTAGTTATCAACGGTATTCCACAAGTTATTTGGTTTTTAAGGTTCCTTGGAATCCACGATTCAAATCTTAATGTGTCTCGTGTTATCCTGAAATTAGCTGTCAATCTATACTATGGTAAAGTGAGGGCATTGCAGAGGTTAACTTTAGCCTCACAAAGACTATCATCACGGTGTTCTTAATGGAGAAGCTCTTTCAAAGGGCTTAATTCAGAGTCTATATAAATGAGTGTTTTACTCATGTTTTAGAGGCACTACCTCTCTCTGTGGTCTACAGAGGGCTCAATTTAGCCCATAGTCTTTTGAACGCCCCTTATTCACTGCTGTATTTCAGCAAATCCTTAATTCCAGACAGGAAGCTTTGTATGGTTTTAAGAAATTTCGTTGCATCCTCTTGATTCCACGGAACAAAACTGTAAATCCACCAGGGCAACAGTGTAAAATATTCAGGTTTTCTTTTTGCTGTCCTACTGCATGAGGCAAGCTCCTGATAATTGCAGGAAGAAGGGAGAAACTTCAGGGTCAGGTAGTTCGCCACCTCTAACTGAGGCTTTCCTAGAACAAAACGTAGCAGGAGAGTAAAGTGCAGGAGCTGCAGCAAATTAGGCCCAGGGGCAGCAGTTAGAGTTGTAGGATGAAAGCAAAATATGGCCCATTTTTCTGGGAGCCTCTTTGGGGTTCAGTGGTATGAATGGTGCTCTAAAAATGGTAAAATGTTATTACATGCCCTTAGAGAAAGAGTCAGCTCAGTGTGCATTAGAGCAAGGGGCTGTGACAACTGAACTGTGTATTTAAAGAGCGTGCTGTTAAGGCCCCTCTTGTGTTCGCTTCCCGTCTATTTATGCTTATTACTGTTGGAGATGGACAGTGATGTAAAGGTTAGTCTTCACAGCAGATATTTTTCTGTGATACTCTTCCACGTGGATTTTTGTCATA
>VYZM01000326.1:0-23598 GCA_013398915.1 Dromas ardeola | reverse complement strand
GTTTTTGTACCTAAATAATCTGCTGACACCATGGGCGTGTTGTTGGGTCTCACAATGAAGCAGACCCACAGCCGACTCCCACACCAAACTCCCAGCATTCAGGCACTGTGGCAAACCTTGTTATTCCACTTAGTTTTCAAATGCCACATCATCATGCTGAAAAGCTCACTGTCTCTCTTGTCATTTTTTTAATTTTTTTTTTTTTTCCCCCCTCTTGTAGAGCATGATGAGTGTGGCAGTGGACAGCATAACTGCGATGAGAATGCAATCTGTACTAACACTGTCAGGGGACATAGCTGCACCTGCAAACCTGGCTACGTGGGGAACGGGACCATCTGCCGAGGTAAGTCTGTTCCTCTAGCAACACCCTAAAAGTGGCAGACTCTATTAATATTTGCTGACAGTCACCTACGTTCTGGTAACTTGTGATGGCTGGGTTCTGTCAATGGTTTGCTACAAGATTTATCATGTGGAAAATGGAGTATGCATGGAGATGATGGGAATTGATTTGTGCATAAGTTCACAACAAGAAGGAAATATTTTTGGAATGCTAGGAGGAAAGTATTTTTCATTTACTGTCACCAAATACTGTCATTTGAGCTAGTATCTCAGGTTTTAAGTGGTGTTCATTGTTTTATAAACTCTGGATGGTATGCGCTGTCACCTTTGGCTTTCAAAATAGAATCAGATGCCTTTTGAATTAGGAAAATTGTCTTTTATGCTAACATCGTATGGTTGTTATTTGATTAGTCACATCAGAGTGGGTTTTGTAAAAAAAATCTTTACCTTTAAATGTGTATTTTGAAGATTTCTCTGTTACGTAAGCAAGAAATACTGATAGTCAGCCATGCTTTCTCTGAAGCGGTAGGTCATTTATTTAGGGTGTGGTTTTGGTTTTGTTTCTGTAGAGAAAGAAGCAAATACATTATACAAAAAGAGAGGAGGGCGTATATTATACTAGTTGGCTTAGTGAGGCCTGTGTCATGAACTACTATTGAGTTGTAACTCATGCATTTGTGAGTTATATTTGTCTCTTAAAAAGCTATTTTTTTGTCTTGTCTGGGAGTGCATGCTTTCTGACTTTCTAAACAGACTTGCAGTAATAGAAAACTAACTTATTTTTTTTGAAATGATAGCTATTGAAATTGGGGAATGTAAAGGGTAAAATATTCTGCATTTAGTTTGGGGGCACGAGAGACTGGATATCCGTTTTCCAGAATGCTGTGAATTGGCCAAGTGGTTCCTTTAAAGGAGAAGGAAGGTTGATGTCATTCTTGTTTCCAGCTGAAGTTCTTCACCGAGGTTAGCCTGGCAACTGCTGAATTAGCATATACCACCTTACTGCTTTTTGATATGCCTTTCTTTGGCTACTGTCCATCTGCACAAGAGCATCACTGTATTGAAAACTGTGAATGCTTTGTAAAGATTTAAGAAGTAATACAGAAATGTTATAAAAATGGTGAGCCAGTTAAATCTTGGTCTGTCTATGTTGAAGATCAACAGGTGATACTGGGGAGAAACTCACTGTAGTATATTTTCGGTCTTTGATGGCAATGAATGTAAACTGCAGCGTAGACAACGAGAGTTTCAGGGAAATCTGAGTGAACAGCCTGTCTGACTGTGATATTTTGTTTTTCTGAGGATAACACAACAAGACAAACCCTTAATCATATTTCTTTGAAAGAGGGATGTTTGGATTAGTTCATAAAACCCGTGTTTTCACACTGGTTTTCTTTGTTTGCACACCTGGATATTTGGGTTAATGTGCCAAAAACTCAAAGCGAAACTCCTACTGCATATTTATTAATGTAGTAATGCTGAAGTAATGAAATTGCACTGGAGAAATGCAATAATGTTTTTAACCTCAAAGTTCTGTTGAAATCTGAGTTGTGGATAAAAATATATATTACACATATTTTTTTAGTATGCCTTGAATTGCACACACGAATGTAGTTATAGTTGCCTTTTTGAGTAGGTGTACATGGAAATAAAGGAAACGAAGTGCACTCTCATATTCTGACTGGGAAGCATAAATTGAAAAGGAAACTGGAGATTATAGAAAGGGGTTTGCATTCTAATAACTATTAAAGTCACTATGGATGAGAATAATCTGGCACTGCGTGGAAGAGTTACTACTGCAAACCAGCTAATGTTAGAATTATGTGCATTTTAGTAAATAATAAAACACTCAATGAAAAGTAGTGGTCTGAGTTTCTCAGCCTGTGGTTCTGTGGTCATTTGAAGTTTTTACAAGTTTGGACTGCTAGTTTAAGAAATGTTCCCATTCTGCCCATGGTAGCACCAGAAGCACCACTTTTGCCTCTTTTTTTACCAAATTTAACAGTGATAAGTTATCAGTTAGCAGTCGCAGTCGTTTCCTTGCACAAATGCTGGGATTGGCACGAGGAAGGTGTGAACGTGTCAGGACAACGATAAACTGCTTATGTTGTCTTGTCGTAATTTTGGGGTTTTATCTTCAGGCAATATAGATTGGAAAAAAAATAGGTATAAGCCAAGGTGATAAGCTTAATGTAATACCGTCTGAGGATAGGACAAACATTTCTCTTCTCCTCGAGTCATCTGTAAGTGCTTTAAATGTTTATATGTTATAGACGTGTGCATACACAAAACGATTGTTCCAGCTACTACTGAAATAACATATCTCTGTAGTTCAATAAGAAATATTATTAACATTGTCCAGCAAAAACATAAATAGAAAAATGATAATTTTATGATGAGGGAAAAGGACTGGCTTTGTGCCTGATTCTACAATATATTTCAACAATCTATTTTAGCAATCGTACAAAAAATAAAACCAGAGTAATGTTCCTCTTTGACTTTACTGGATAATACTGTGGCAGTCTTTATAAAAAACCCCAGAATACTGTTGTTTGTATTTTAGAAAAGAAAATGTATGTGTAGTTAAATTAAATTGCATGGTGAACTACTGGTAAATATAATGAAACTACTCTGGCAGGAATTTCTGGTGTTTGCATTTTTTTTGTGAAAAGTATGGAGAAATAAAACGGACAGAAATAATCTGGATATGAATATTATGATTGGTGGGGATTTAGAAATAAAAACAAAAAACAAATATTGACGAGGAAAGCAAATATTTTTTTAAAAAAAATCTGTATAATTAGGCTGTCACTTCTTGAGTAGAAAAATAAATTTCATGCATAAGGAATTGCTTTACTGAAAATGTGGTAGACTAGACTATGTAATTAAAGACTGAATCGTGTCAAACTAGATGTGGAACCTGTCATGAAGGAAGGTGGTGGGAAGGGGCGCAGACCGAGACCAAATGCATTTCTTTTTTAAAATAGATGCTGCCGTAGTTTACGTGACATAAAAACGGAAAGACAAGTGCAGACGAACACAAGAAAATCTTTATAAATACATAGTTGCCAACATATGGACCATAAATAGAGACAAATAAGACTTGTTTCCTGTGGGTGCTCTCAATTTCACTGTAAGAAGGGGGCTTTAGCACCTCAGAAAGACACTGAAATTTTGGCAGAAGAGAATGAGGCTGAGGTGAGCTGAAATGACAAGGCAGGACCATGCTGTGCCATCACCGTTAGTGAATTTGACAGAATACTGGACCCAGAATCAGATAGATTATATTTTAGGATTTCTTAGGAAAATGAAAAGTTAAATAGGGAGATCTTTACTGAAAGAAATTACAGCATTGAAGGCATAGGACAGAGGAATAACTCGTTGAACAGAGAGAGATTCTGAAGCTACAGACTTGTTAAGTTGCTCTTTTCTATGAAGGAAACGTTGAAAAAATTCAAAAGAACTAAGAGTGACTTGGGAAATGGAAGAAGCTATAGGTTGGTAACAGAAGACTCATGCTGTGCCTGTTTGCTTGAATTCTGTAAATGAATTATAGAATTCATGGATGAGGGTGGAATGAGGACAATTGGGGCAATTTCACTAAGCTTCAGGGTAGGATTTAATAGTGCAGCATAAAGGCAATTAACTTAGGGTAGAAGGAAAAGGTGATAAAAATTGGTTTAGCAACTGAATTTTCTAGTTTAAAAAAAAAAAAAGGTGTGGTGGGCAAATGAGTACCTGGTACAACATGGCACTTTGCAGTGTGCCTGTCAGGGTGGGTGTTGTGGGAAATCAGTGTTCAGTGGCAACGGTTAGATGAAAGAAGTCTTAGTTTCCTAGGATGACCAGGTCTATGAATAACCTGTCAGCTGTAGACAGGGCTGAGCGTGCGAGAGTAAAACTTTGTCATGTATAACATGAGTAAAACCCACTGTGATGACTCTAGTTGAAGAACAGGCATATTGAATACAGAGATAAATACTGTATTTAGGCAATAGGTGTTCTTGGTCTGTGTACCGCTGCAGTGTTTCTGTGTGAAATCTTGGCAGGCCATGAATCTGGGAGGCTGGAAAATGCGTACAGGGCAAATGTCTTTCTCTGCTTTTTGTCTTGATAAGTTCTAGTTCCACTTCCGCTTGGCAGCCTTGCTCTGGATGCGGTGGAAATGATGTGTTGAAGCAGGGTGTGCTATTTGTTAAAATACAAAGACCCTCGTGCTCCGCCATCTACTTTACCTTAGTGAGATGGAAGCTAGAGAATAGCTGCTGTGGGCTGTACAGTCCTACAGGTTAAATTTTATTACAGAGCTTGTTCCTTGTGCCATAGACTGAAGTCAAAGAAAGGAGCCAAGGTATATTGAAACATCAGCAGGTTTCCTAAAATAATTGATGACGTTTGGGATTAAATGCCTTCAAACAAACAAACAAAACCTCACCCACCAGATTTTGTAGGGGCTATAGATCTGACTTTTCAGCATGAACAACGCGCGTCATGGTTTTGTTGGAATCAAGGGTTTTCTTTTGTACAAGGAGCCCTAGATGTACTCTACAGACCTTGTCCTGGCTCTTGGTATTTTGTTCCAAATGTTTGTTTGAATGTATAAATTCTGCTCATAGAAGTCCTTTTATGTTATCAGAAAAATAGAAGTGGCCTTGAATATACTCAGATGGTAAACAGGGGCAATTCTTCTGAAAACAGACAAGATCTACTTGCTAATCTTTTTTTCCATATATCTCTGTAGTAGGGAACGAACAGAAGTCTAGCACTTAAACAAGTGCAAATATTTTTCATTGTACATCTATATTTTGCTTGTTATAGTCTGTCTAACAGGTATATTTAGTGTGCTATTAATATCTCATTCAGTGGTTTCTGTGGAGGTGTAGATTTATTAGAATGATTAAATGAGGTGGATTCAGTTACAGCCATAAACCTTAAAGCAAATTGTGCAATATGACTGATGCCTGGGCAGAGAAACATCGGGTATTGTGAAATAAAAATCAAAACAGCGTTTATTCTAATTAGCATTCAGGCTGTAGGATGCTTTATTTCTGCCAGACTATAGAACATGATATTTTTTTTTTTCTCCTTTTATATTCTTCTGCAGCATTTCACCGGATATATTTAAGGGATTACAACTCAGTGTATGGTGGAATCTTAACGATGAAAGCCATTATTCTTAAGTGGTTCAGTTCTTCTGGTATAATCTGGAAGTCCAGATTACTTGTACCATGATTCTTCATACACACTTGCCTTGGAAGACGTGTTTGGGAGTGCGGTTGTTACTGGTGAACTCACTGGTCACTTCATGAATAACTTATATAATTAACCTGGTATGAAAAGTAGACAGATTTCGAACAGATACTCATATCTTTTGTAAGGTAATGGGAATAATCATATGGAGTCTTTATTCATAATACACTCAGAATGTTTACTGACAACAAGAATACATCACAGGCTTGAAAATTGCTTTTGGTTGATGAAAATCAGTAAGTTGGCCTTTTTTACACTGTTTTAATCACCAATTGTAATCAGATGTGACGTGTTGTTTTAACATATGGCAGTCTGAGAGCTTTCTTTCACTGACGTTTTCTTCTTTGTTTCCAAGCAGGTATTTTTTTAAAAGTAATTCTTAGTCTGAAATATATTTAATAGTCTGAAAAATGTGCCCATGAAAGAAATTCTATATCTTCCAATGTGTAGGCAGTATAGTGATAGTGTAGTAAATAGATGACTAAAGACAAAACAATTTTCATCTGTTACGAAATTTCTCCTGCTATCAAAAATATTCAAGAGTTTTTTTTAGTAAGAGCTGAAGAAGGAAAAAAAAAAAATCAGTCTTTTTGGTTATTTCTCTGCTGGGTTATCTGCTTTTTTTGTGTCCCTTTTACATTGACATCAGCAATGCTAAGGTAGATTAACTTTAAATGCCAGCAATGAGACAGACGTGCTGATATCTTGGTATTAAAGCATCTCGGATCATTGTAAGGTGACTAACTGCTGCTTAGGTTATGTTTTTTGCATGTATGTATGTCCGTTGGAGGTGGGGCATTGGAGTGCGTTATGAATAATATGAAGGCCAAGACTAAAGTGGAAAGGAACAAACACGTCTTTTCCTATAGCCTTCGATTTTTGTAGCTGTAAGGCTTTGAATGGTTGATATGCCTTATCATGGCTTTAATTGCTGTTTCAGTGTAATATTCACAAGTCTCATGAAAGAATATGGGAATTTTGACTCATGCTGAGATTCTCGTCTTCATTCTTCAGTCCTGAGCTTTGTGTAGTTTGTTGTACCTAATACGCAGTGAATAAATCGCTGCAAAAGCAGATAAGTGCATTCACCTGCATTTTGGCGTCACTTGGCACATGTGAAAATGCCATGGCAAGTGTAAGACACTGGATAGTCCCACTTTTGGGGTGAAGCATTCTAGATGTAACTGATTTAATAATTTTAAACCAATACATAGTTACACAATAGCGTAATTAGAATTCTTACACATTTTTCATTCTAGCATGGTTGGACTCTGAATCAAGACAGTCTGATAGAAGCCACTAAATTTTATGTAGGCCTAAATCCACCGCATTAATAAAATTAAAATTTGAAGTTTTAATGTGAGAATCTTTGTATTTTTGTTCATGATTAGTTAGTTATCAAGGGTGGTACGTTCATTCCAGTTGCTATGTTTGTGTTTGGATTTTGAGTTACATAAACTCCCCTTGTAAATTATTTGCCATATACTTTTTAAGCCCCTTCCGTTCTAATGCTGTTCTCGGTTTGATTTTGGACTGTAATGATTTAAAATAATTTTGATGAAAATAAGATGATATAGGATAACTTTTTCTTGCCCTTAAAATGTCATCGCCTAGATTTAGTTGTGCGAGATGTTGAAATTCAGGCGTGATTATTTTTGTATTAAAATCTAAGCTATACATATCCACCACTATTCAGTCCAATTTTACAGCCTCTCTAAAGGCACGATATTTCCTGCTGATTGGATCCTGTTCTGTGTGTGAGATTGTTCAAGATGATTTAGAATGCACATCAGTTATGGAAACAGATCATTTAAAAACCATGATTAATGTAACTTGTCAGGATCCAGATCCTGATCTCTTTGCTGTCACAGATTGCCTCGCTGCTCTAGATTTATAGCTAATTTAACAAGTGTAGTACTGATTTGTGCTTGCTGAAGAAATGGTGTAGTCCAGAGCAACTGTTCTATCTGTATAAAAGGAAGGAAAAGCTGTATTTATCTGAAAAAAGTTAAAACTTAATCTGACAGGTTTTTCTGCTTGTATGAGTAAGCCCAAAGGGCTCGGCAGACCTACTCATGAATGTTTATGAGGGTTTCTAGGTTCAGATTCTGAACCTGAGATTCTCTTGTTGACTCAGTTGCTTATTGTCTCCTGCTGCTTTGGTTTATGCTCGTTCGTTTAGAATCAGCAGTTCTCTCTGGATTCACGGTCCTATAGGGCATGTACAAAAGAATTAAAAGGTGATGACAAGGTGATGACAAGTTAACAGGTATGTTCCCCATGATCTCCTGGGCAGTAAAACTGGGTTGTATAGGAACATGGGACTATTTCAATATTCATTGCTTTTTCTCTTAAAAGAGTAATAATAGGAAAAAAATGTGAAGGTTTTGGTTTATATTTAATATCTGCACTATACCTTGTATTTATTTTCCACACTGTGTTCAAGATCATCTCGATCAGTAACTCGTCCTGTTTGCAACAGCTGTGTCACCTCCCAGGTTCCTGTCACAGAACCCCTTGAGGAGTCCAATCCAGGGTCTGCTGAAGTCAAGAAGAAGCTTTCTAATGCTACTAGAATGGTTCATTCATGTTACCCCGATTTGTACTCTTTTCTTTCTCCCTGTAGTATTAAAATCTAAAATTTGAATAAAAAATATCAATTATTAAGTCCACAAACACACCCTGCATTCAAAGAACTAGTTTGCTATGCTTTACTGCTTTTTTGACAGTAGAGCAATGGACATCGTGGTCAGTCATTTGGTCTGCAGTACTGCCTGCTTTTGACTTGTAATCCTTATGATGTGGGAAACCCAGTCTGTCTAGATCCTCGACTCTCCTGGCCTGCCCTGGGAGCTTGCCGTGCAAATATTCAGAACAAAGTACTTATGTTCTCATGGGGGGTGGGACAAAGCAGTTCAGTAAGAGCTTCTTGAAATATAGCACTGCACAAAGCCTGTTGCAGCGTGGGCTTGACTCTGTGCTGCAACAGGAGTGAAACAGCATCAGCAGCACAGAACTCGCTCTCTTGTGAGATCAGTTACAGTGCGCAACCGTTTCAGGATTAATGTATAGGGAACAGGCGCATTAAAATGCAAGAGGACACCGAAAACATGAAATTCTTTCTATTCCCTGTAGGTCATAACCAAACAACATTGAAAACTGAACATAAATATCTTGCCCAAACGTAAAATAAGAGCATTGCAGTTACTGATTTTGGCAACAGGAGTACTACTGCGCTGTCACCCCAATGCAGAAGGAAGCTCTTTTTCACACAGCACATAATTAATGTGGAAACCCTTGGTCAGAGGGTGGTGAGGAGGCTAGACAGATTTGAAAAAGCTGCTGCACATCAGAAGAAAATCCCAACCAGTGGATGCACGATCCTTGGTTTGAGGAAGGTCATGGGGTATCCCTAGGAAGTGTCACCAGATCCCTGCCCTCTTCTTTCCCTTGACATTCATTATGGGCTGTAGTCAGAGAGAGGATGCTGGGCTATCATAGGCCCTCTGGAATGAACCAGTTGATCTATTTTTGTGTTCTTCTAGCCGAGATTATTATTAGAGCAATCCCTTTTGGGTAAGGATAATATTAGCCATTTGTTTATGCATTTTTTTTTTTTTATTTTTGCAAAGGGGTCACTAAGATTTTCACAGAGGGTTTGTGGGACTGTTCTTTACCATAGCAGTGGAATAGACTCCAGCCAGAAAACTTCTTTCAGCCTCCTGTTCCTATGAATTTCCCACACTGCAATAAACCAAAGTAAAAACATCAAGTGATTTGTCAAACATGACACACGCAATCAGTACCTGATCCAGGATTTAGACTCTCTTCCCATACTGATAGGCCTGTTCTGAAGCCCTTGGGCTGTGATTTCTCCACAGAAACTATCAAAATTATTTTAAAAATACCTAAGGAGTTTTAAAAATACCGCTACCTTTTGGCTTTGGAAAACCAAAAGAAAGGCTAAGACTCCAAAATCAAGCATTAGCGGATATTTAAAATTTAGGTCACCTGTTCAATCTTACGTCACCTGCATCCACTGCTGAAATACAGTCCTTACTGATAAAATCACAGGTGGTGTGGGTTTTTTTTGGTCCCTCTGCCTCATTCAGTGCACAGTATAGACTCCTCAATCAGTGAAGGAGATAAGTCCTGAAAGGAGGTATTCAGTGTTTATTATTTTTGTCGTTCATTGCGTGACCCTATTACTATTAGCTACTGTCCCAGTATCTGTACTGAATTTAGGATATTACTAGGTGCTTCAGAAACCAATGTATACTGTTCTTATCAAATGATTACAAAGGAGTGAAAATGTACTTTAGCTGCCGTCACATTACCTCTCTGGTATCAGAGAAGTGTGGTGGTTTAGTTGTTCAAGCGTTTGTCCAGGTTTTTGGGAAGGGCTGTAGTGCTCTCCTTCGTACGCTTTTCCATGACTTGAGGAGGATGATGTTACTCTTTGTGGCCTTGCCTTTGGAGGAGGATATGGAAAAGGGGTGCAGTTCCAGGTGCCCAGGCAAGTATGTTACAGTTGGCTTTTCGCTCTGCAGCTCCTGCAATCCTCATTGTCTTCTCGTTCCCTCTGTTCCCCAGCTGCATCTTTCCTCTGTGGCTTTGTCTTCTCTTGCCTTGGTCTGGCTCGTGCACCATTGTGAAAATTGACGAATGCTGGAAGAGCATTAAGAGAGTGTGATTAAACACCTACAATTCAGAGATAATTCAGAGACATGGCAAAAGGCATATCCTTCAAACCTCCGTGTCAGAGTGGGGATCCAGGGATGGGGGAGAGGCAAAAAAAAAAAAAGTAATTAATCTACTTGTTACTTATTTTGAGTAGTAGATGGATTTTTTTGCTACAGTGCAGCTTCTTGGAGATATCCAGCACAGGACAAGTGTAATTACAAATGATTTACTTGACCACGTTACTGAAATGGGTATTTTATAGCAAGGAAAACTTGGATTGCCCTGCATGAAGGTATTGCTTACCTTGCGTGAGTTATGTTGGTTACCTTACTAGTTTTGGAGGTTGCATTTATTTGTTGAGCACTGGGAATGGCAAATCTGGAAGCCATGCAGGATGTTTGATGGGGCACTTTGCCTGTTTTTATCTGGAAATATTCTCCAGTTTGACTGTTTCACAGTGGTGCTGGTGTTTTAGCCTCTGCGACATGCTGAAAAGTTGAGGCACCCTGCGTGTGTAAAGAGTTCTTATCGAAAGTGTTCAACGATAAAAATAATAAATGGGGCTATGCTAAGCGAGCATATGCTAAGTACAAGACTAATGGCGGAGCTTAAACAGTATACTGCGAATGGTACCTGAAAGAAACGTTGCCGTGAAAAAACCTATTCCAGAACCTACTAAAAAAACCAAATGGTGCTTTGAAGATTGTATCATCAAAATGAATTATAAGGTGAATTCAGTACGCGAACTACAAGAAGAATGTGAATTAAAATAGCTTAGGACACATTAAGTGCAGAGGGAATTAGAAGTTAAAGTAAACCAAGTAGGGGTGGGAATTGAAGGGGTCCCACTTTTCAACATGATTTGAAATTCAGTCATCTAAGAGTACAAATGAACAATTTGTATGTCGTAAAGACTAAGAGTTTTTATTTAGGTATTCCTGAAGGGCCAGAGCTGCGTGACCTATGTTGTTATTCTGCCGATAAATACTCAAGCATCTTAGTGTGTCACCTTGATGGGGCTTGCGGTTTTCTTTCTTTTTTGCAGTTATGTGCCTAAAGACGGGAATTGTCAGGCTGGATTTTTGAAGCTAAACTTCAAAACTGACTATTTATTTGAAGGCTACATGCTACACAGGCGCATCAAGCAGGGCTTGAAATTTTAAAATGATGTAAAATTCACAAATGTACCTTTGTTTTTTTTAAAAAAAAAAGCTATACGCGTCCATACCTTTGCGCACGTCCATCTTATCCATCTTCCTCTGTAGCCTGTTAATTATGTTGTAGCCTCAAGGGTATAAGTATACGCCTCCCATAGATTATGGGTTGCATTTGCTGCCACTGATGAAGAGACTGGATGACTGTTCTCAACTGTCACTTGTACTGTTAAAATGTATCCACCCATTCCCCTGGGCATGTGATGGCTTTGCGAAGGAGCTGCTGTGAGTGGAAAGCCCTGGGATGGAATCAGATGGCAGTTGGGTGTGGAGCTACTAGAACACTTGCAGAGTTTAAGTAGGCAATATCCATTCCCCTGCATTAATTATAATGGTTTACGGATGCTCATTAATATGCCACTTTTATTAGTGAGACACATGGTTGTGCTGCTTTCCTGACACCTATTATTTCCTCCCTCTGAACAGAACAAAGGAAACAATAGTCGTCTGACATTGCCATGACATAACGTTATTTCCCAATAAAAGATTGAGGTAATCAAATCAGTCCTGCATGCGCAGCGCAGTATTCCCTTAGCCTTCGGAGAGAGACAAGTGAGAAAATTCTTAATGTGGTAATTTTAGACCTGACTGAGCAAGGTATGTGTCTAACTAAAAGTAAGTGATTGACTCCAATGAGACTTCTGACATAATTAGGCACTTAGTTTTTTAGTTTCATGCTGAATATGCTTTGCTGTGTTTATATCACACAGGTTAGAATAAACACAGAGAGTAAGCATTCATCTTTTGCTATGGGTGTTAAGGGGAGGCTGAATTCATCTGAAGAAAGGATGACTGAATAGCCAAATCCACCTATCGCTTATCTCTGAATCCTTGGCAAATAGAGTCAGCTTAGCAGAAGATTTAGAAACTAATTTTCAGTGACATCACAGAGAAGTTGTCAGAGCCAAAATAAGAATGAGTGGGAATCTGTAAGTGGTTGCTAATGGTTATTGCCAAGTCATTTTGAGTGCTCCATTATTTATTTATTCTTTTACTGCTGTAAAAGCACTGGAGTTCAGAAATAGCTCAGATGCTTAGGTTTGATCCACTGAGTATTTGTACCCGTTGCATCAAATGTTCATCAGGTGAAAGAAAAGGAAGCAAAAAAGCACCTACACCCAGCTGGAGTAGAGGACAGGCAATATACTTTCCATCTTATGGCTGCTTGCTGTAACCACTAACACAGGCAGTTACACATCCTTGTGCATGCTTTTCTGCTCCTGTGTTTCCCAGGTTCAGTTGTGGGATGAAAAGGATAAAGATGTTTGGGTTTTGTTGTGGTTTTTTTTTTTTTTGTTTGTTTGTTTGTTTTTTTGTTCATTAAAAAGCAGAGCCCTGGGTTTCATTTCTTTTAGAGTGAGGGAGAGTTAACCCTCCCACTTCCCCAACTCCTGGACAAGTGCTTCAGCAGCAGACAATTATGCAGGGCATTTGTGTTGACATGTCCTTCTCGCCTTGATTCTCATGGACCTGGGTAGATTCAGGCTGGAAGCTCTTTGTGGAAGTCAGTGCTTTCTGTGGGGCTCCCTGGCAGGCTTTTGGGCCACTTCGGCTTGAGGACAGTGGGACTGGGAGTCCCACAGACTGAAGCAGCTTGTTTTTCCCTTGTTCCACCTGACAGGACCTCATTCTGTGCCAAAGGTTTATGCAGTGTCTCAAGGCTTCCGTGCAAAACACAGGTGCCTGTCAGAGCTCAAAGAGTGTCTGGGCGATTCTCTTAGTCATATAGTTTAGTTTTAGGTAGTGCTGCAAAGGGCAGGGAGTTGGAGTTGGTGGTCTTTATGGGTTCTTTCCAACTTCAGATATTGTATGATGTCTAATGGGGCTCGGTGAGTAGGCTGGAGAGAAGAGCCGAGGAAGAGTGCTGAATGGCATTTTCAGATGTCATTACCTAAATTCCGTCCGTGTTGCATTTGAGGCATGCAGGTGCTTTGATCTTTCCCTCTACGTATTGCTTATATTACTGTTCCTGTTGGTCTGGATGTCTACTGGGAGAGTTACACCTAGTGATACAGTAAATTATACCTAATGCATAAAATCAGACGCATGAAAAGAAGTGTAATTAACTGTCACTGATAAAGGTAGACGTCAGAAATTTGTAAGCAATGTTCCTTTGTGCTGAGTACTTAAAACTGAAGATTGCACATTAAACAGAAGTGTGATACACATCTTGAAATATAATTTCAGGTACTTTTATGATGTGTTTCTGAGCTCTGAACTGTGATTTTTGTATAGGCTTCAAAATCTCTTATATTGCTGTGTTCCAGCAGTCAGAGAGAAATATGCTGGCCTTCACTGCAAATAAACTGTGCTGTAGGATATGGCTGAGCTTAATGTTAGCAAACGTGGCATACTGCATTTGCATCTGAATATATTTATTTAATTTTTATGTAAACCTTAATATTCTTTCTGATACTGCATCTCTGATACACCTTGTAAACTGTCTCCTGGGCCATACGAGACAGGTCCAGTCAGGCTCCCATCTGTTCTAGGTAGGCATGCTAGGCACATGTTAATGAGGTAATCCATAAGAGGACAGGTAGTCTGTTCTTGCCTTGAAAATTACATTTGACAGATAATATTTCAAACTGCTGCAAGAGCTTAAGCTGTTACTTCTTGTGAAATTGTGCAGGTATCGCGAGAAAAAGCATTTTCATTAAGAATTGGTTCATGCCATTTAAAGAACACATGCCCTCTTCTGACGCTTACCACTGTTTATTTGTAGCATGCTGCAGTGCTGAAATGCTCCGCAGGACTGATGGCTCTGAAGTGTCATAGGTTGCATTCATGCGTCTCATATTGGCGACGTCAACGTACTGCAAAAGAAACCCTTATTTCTACTTAGCTGAGCCACTTAAGCACTTCTCTTATCCACAGACTGACTCTGTTGTACAAGGATGAAGATACTTCTAATTTAAGGGAAATTATTTTAACCCTATTGCTGGTAACATACTAGTTTTATAAGATGTGTGGTAGATGGAGGATGCTGAAGCTGGTGCCTATGTAGGCAGTTATTCACATTTATGTGGATGGTGACATTTGTTCATGAGGACTGTTGAACACACATTCAGAGGCTTTAACATGTCCTTTTTAGTAAGTGTGGTGAGAAACGGCTGTAGTTGTGGAAATGTCAGAAAAGTAAGTGATCCTTCTAGAAAGGAGGAAAGTAGAAACTTTGATGCGGTGGTATTTGAAGTTCTGCTTAGGCGTAGCAAATAGATAAGACTGAGAGCATCTTGGAATCACGGAATTTCAGAGTTGGAAGGGACCTCTAGAGATCATCTAGCCCAACTCCCCTGCTAAAGCAGGATTGCCCAGAGCACATCACTCAGGACTGCATCCAGCTGGGTCTTGAAAGTCTCCAGAGAAGGGGACTCCACAGCCTCCCTGGGCAGCCTCTTCCAGTGCTCTCTCACCCTCACCGTAAAGAAGTTTTTCCTCATATTCCATCGGAACTTCCTATGTTCCAGCTTGTGCCCGTTACCCCTCGCCCTGTTACTGGGAACCACTGAAACAAGCCTGGCTCCACCCTCCTTAAACCCACCCTTTAGATACTTGTAAACATTAATGAGGTCTCCCCTCAGCCTTCTCTTCTCCAGGCTAGAGAGTCCCAGCTCTCCCAGCCTTTCCTCCTAAGGGAGATGCTCCAATCCCTCAGTCATCTTTGTTGCCCTACGCTGGACTCTCTCCAGCAGTTCCCCGTCTCTCTTGAACTGGGGAGCCCAGAACTGGACACCGTATTCCAGTTGTGGCCTCACCAGTGTGGAGTAGAGGGGGAGAATGAACTCCCTTGTCCTGCTGGCCACACTCTTCCCTGTGCAGCCCAGAATTCCGTTGGCCTTCTTGGCGACAAGGGCACATTGCTTGCTCATGGATAGTTTGCTGTCTACCAAGACCCCCAGACCCTTTTCTTCAGAAGTGCTTTCCAGCAGGTCCACCCCTAACCTATACTGGTGCCTGACATCCTTCCTCCCCGTTCTTCCTCCTCCTCTCCACCTTGTGCAGTGGAGCATGGCCCAGTGTCGGGGGCAGCTCCCATTGTGCCGTGGTGGCCAGAGCACACAAAGGGCGCTGGGTGTGGGATGCTGGGGACTTGCTGAGCCCCGTGCATGGTGGGCTGTGCCCAGCTGTGTTGGCTCAGTGGGGCCCACAGAGCAAAGTGCGGTGGCTGCTTTGCTGCCTCCAGTGTTGTATCTCTCTGCTCGTTCAGCACTACCTCTGGTATCTCAGGAACATTATGCGAGGTCTTTTTTTTTCTTTGTATTTAGTAACTTGAAGTCAATTTAATATTTTCACTCGTGTTTCCACTATTATTTTTATGTAATTAAGATGCTAATATAATTACCGGAGTTATTGTTAAACCCAGCCTACCCACCTTTTCATGAAAGCCCCCAGTTAAATAATCAACCTTATTCAGTCATGTTAGGTATTTCTCATTAAACTGTAATAATTTGAAAAGTCTTCCAGTAAGTCAGGTGAGACTTTCTCATGACTGTATGATAATTATATTGATGAAAGATCATATAAAAATATCTTCTTCTAGCAGGGTTATTTGCATTTCACTCGTGATGTCGACTAGCTGACATGAAATCTCTTTTCTTTCTATTGTGTTATTTGAAAGATGCAGGGAAGTGAGTACTGGGTATAAAACAACGTGAAGACACGTAGATCTCATAAGTTTGAACCAACACAAAGCCTAATGTGGTTCTTGTTTTCCAAGCTCAAAATCAGTGCAGACATTTGAAAGGTTCAAATCTGATCCTCAGGTGTTGCAGATCTTATTTATTAATCTCGCTATGTAGTTGTGCATTTAAACAATGCTGAAAGAAGCCTTTGTGCAACACAGTTGCAATTTTCTTGTTATGCTTGAGTTGTGACTCCTGCATTGCCAAAATACGGTTTTATTGCAAGTTTGCTTCTTCAAAAATGTATGCTAGAAGCCAGAATTTGTATTGTTAAATGAAATGTAGGAAATTCAAGTACATTTCGTTGCAAAGCAGTAATAATTTGTTGAGCTGGTCAATTGCTTTCAGAGAAATGAGAACTATATAACCCACAAATCAAAAAGAGAGTTGATTCTATCTTCGTTTGATGTGAAAGTGTTTTCACTGTGTAGTTAAATACATACTGTGATCAATTCTTAAGATTTGGAGCAGATTTCATGGCTTGTATCAGTTGAATAGCTTCCACTTTGTCTATAGGTGTAAGAATAAATCACAAAATCATCTATTGGGAAGCCTGTAAGGCCCAATACTGCAGTGTTGTTGCACTGAGTTATGCGTGATTGTCACCGCGATTACTTGGATTTTGGGACAAGGGAAAAGTATGATTTATTATGTTTTCTTTTTTGACCGAGACATTTGCTATGCTGTATAGATTTGATATATCAATAACGTATTCTATGGAATTTCGGCATTAGGGCAAATTTTCTGAAACTGACACCAGCTTTTGTGGTGTTGTTCGTAGAATCATAGAATCATTTAGGTTGGAAAGTACCCTTAAGATCATCGAGCCCAACCATAAGTGGTTGCAGTGAGCAGATGAGAGGGGGATACTGAACCTGGCTTGTCGAATGCAGGCTATAGGGATGGGCTGTCTTTGCTTTCATCAGCCTTTTTCACGTGATCACTTCCAATCCAGGACGTGCGAGTTCTGCGCTGCTGTGGTGTATTCCTGAGTAGCGTGGTCCCTATATGCTTTCGTGTAACGTGATCGATATTGACTTGATAAATATATAGGGAGAGGGAGAACTGAGCAAGTTCAGTATCTCTGTGAGACAGATACAGAAACCTCATCCACGCTCTGCTCAGTGCTCATGGAGTCAATCGGATCCGTCAGGTCAAAATTGTCTCCTCTCCCCTGCGGGAGGCCCAGTTTACCTGGTTGTTCAGTGCTTCTGTACGCAGAACAAATGGAGACTGTTTCGTATACATTATTGTCAGTGTCTTAGAAGGCCAGTTAATAAGGGGGTGGAAACAAGTCTGTTACTAATGCCTGTCACTGCCCGCAGCCATCACTGCAGTGCGTGGACTGGTGAGAAACAGAAGACAGGATAATCCAGGGAAGCAACATAATGCAATTGTCTGTTTCCCTTCTTGTCTCATATATTCCTTTCTGATTTTAATGACATGGCCAGTGGACAGACTCTAGACCTTGGACTTATTTCGGATTGTCTTCGATTATTGGATTTTCCTTTTCTTTTTTCTTTCATTTCATTCTGACTTCCAAATTGCTGCCATCATTGCCCAGGAGCCTCTGCTGAAAGGGCAGGACCCGTGGACTGTCCTGAGGGTGTTCATACAACAACTGAGCTGTAACTCTGAGTTGTAGAGCAAAGGCTTTAGGTTTGCTTTTCCACAGAATGAAGCGTATTAACTGTTTCAGTGCATTTATTTTCCGCTAGCTCCAGTAAAGGAGTATATTAAGGTCACTTTTTCTCCCGCGTCTCCCAGCTGGCAATGTAAAATGTTGCTTCACCACCAGGACAGCATTTCTTTTGCTGTTATGTGGTGCCGGGGGTTAGCGTTGCTTTGTAGCTGGTTGGGTAGAAGGATACTTCTGTGTATTGGGTTTATTGATTTTTGAAAAATACATGCTGTGAAATTAAATGAATAGTTAAATACTAAACTGTTAGGAAGAAATGCCCCTTTCGTGTCTTTTAGATTAAAATTTATCAAGACAAAGACTTCCAGTTTTAAATTCAGCATGCCACCACAGACCAAGTATACAATTATTTTAAAATGTTTTCTTTTTCTTTGCTAGTGTGAATGAAACCTAGGTTGACAGTCCTGAAGGCACAAGTCCTCAGCTCTGTTTATACAGAGTGTAACACTGACAGTAAGAAGGAAAACTGCCATTCCCTTGGCAAGGGGCGAGCTATAAACTCCAGGAGGCCTAGTCTTTAATGACTAGTAGCAAACTTGTAAAATATAGTCAATTTTTTTTTTATTAGGCTTTGTTACTGGGCCACCACTAGAAGGATTACTTTATTTTTACAATCTGTTTTAGTGTTAGGATCTTCTTCTTCCTATCTGCATGAACCTTTATGTCTTTCTCATGCATCTTCATCTTTGGTTCTTCACCTTCTGTATCCTCTTCCCAAGCAAGAAACTTGTGAATATTCTGGCCGGAAACTTACATTTCAGAGTTCTTTGCCACAAAACGTTGGTCACAGAATGTCAGTTTTACACATTTCAAGAAAGACGTTTTTCTCTTACGCTGATTATTTCTTTTCCAACATTAGAAGCATCTCTAATTGTGAACTTTAAATCAGAGTACAAGTGTGGCCAGCTTGTACAGCGAGAAAATGTTTAATTTCCAATTAAGTATTGGGGCAGCAATACCTTGGGGGCAGAAAGGCAAGGGGAGGGAGGAATTCGTCAGTGGTATTTGCTGACTGGGTGATTATTAGTGATAGGAGATACTGAAACTTCATTAGAGTTTCTGATCTGGAACAGTGTATTTGGTTTAATTATGTCTGGAAGTCTAGTATTTTACACTTTTTCTTTTAATTAAAATGTATGAATTTAAGAAGCAAAACTTCTAAATCTTACAGTCTGGGCAAACCAAGAGCAAGAAGAAACTACACCGTCGACGTTATGCCATACTAAAAAAAGTACCAGTGGTAAAAGCTGAGGAAGGTGGAAAAAAGGAGGACTTGAGTATCTGACCTTTAAGAAATGAAATGAATTGTAATAGTGTACAAAGCCAAGCTTCTGGGTAGAACTCCAGCCGATACCAATGTGATCCGCAATGTAGCAGTTCATCCTACTCTGTGTTGTCATGGGGTCACACTGTGCTGTAGATCATCCCATCTTCGATGTGAAATGTAAGCATCAAAGATCCAATATGGAGAGCATTTAGAATCACGCAAATGCGACCCCTGAGTGTCCTGGGGAAATTCTAGTTGCTGTTCGGCGTTGATGAGGTCCAGAGATCTGTGTCTCCGCAGTGGATGAAACAATTCCTCCGCTACGTTTTTACAGCATGTTTTCAGGTTTAGGAGTGTTAGCGAGTGTGTGAGGTAAAGCATACAATTTAAAGCACACAAATTAATAATTAAAAGGATGAAGTACTATAGGGAAATACACACTTACCTTGATGAAAGCACCGCTAAGGTTACTCTAATTACCTCTTGTAACAAAATATAGTAATAAAAACCCACTACATTATGAACTTAAGTCATCAACCTCTGGGTTACTTCTTACATTTTAATCTGTCCTGAAAGGGATTGATCCCCCAGTAAGACGCAGCTGACGGTGGTGATAGATGCAGACCATTTCAGCAGTTCTCTCGATCTTGACAGCTCTACTCAGTCATCTGCAGCGCTGAGACCACTGGGATATATCTCCCCGGGGTTTGCTTTGTATCTCAGCAGATTTTCTCTCTCAAGTGATGGTTTTGTTTTATGTTGTGAGAGACCGTGTTTATTCCTCCTTGGAGTCTGGATGGAAATGGCACAAATATAGTGACTCCTCACAAACTAAGTTCAGCTTGTTCTTTTTTCTGTTTCTGACCCTCAAGTGGTGGAAGGTCTATATTTAGCACAGGTTGGGATTTTAAGTTGAATGTAGGTGCTAATACATCTTATATTCAGCAAAAGGATCCAGAAACAGGGCATGAGGTGGGGTCGTAAGCATTTTAGCTGCATTAATATTCTTTGTGGAGTTTGGACGCTGAAGCATGGAGGAGGCAAGCAAATAGAAGCTGTAAGCAGGTTATGAGGAATGGCTGATGTGCTCGCAGGGTTGTGAGGGGCTTTCTTCAGTTGTGGGAAACGTGGGAGAGCACCGTGCACTGCTGGGGGAAACTGGTAAGCCCTAATGCCCTGGTGTATTCCAGGGATCTCTGCGCTGCTACTGAAATCTCGGAACGATTATTTTCATTATATCCCTCTTCCCTGGGGTCATGGAATGCCATTCTTAATCGCAGGTACCTAGGAGTGGCTCAATATAGTCCATAGAGGCGATATGCCAATAAAACTTGTGTTGGATTGAAAGTCTACGTGTTATAGGAATATATGGGAAGAGACTAAATGCCTGAGAACAAAAGTAAGATCCTCCTGGGTGGGTGGCAATGAATTGGTAGTTTTGTTCTGCGGAGAGTCTCTCCGGGTTTGGCGTGGGCAGGGCCAGTCTGCCTGCGCGTGTCTGGAGAGCACGGCAGGCATATGGAAACAAAAGGTTATTGTTTGGAAGTGCAGGTATTGTTTTGTAGGTGACTGTTTAAAAAATAAATAGAGCCAAGATTAGTAAACTCTGTATTTTAGTGATAATGAATAAACTGTAACTTCAGGACCTTACTGCTTCCCATCTTGTCTTGGTTTAAATTGCACAGTTGAGTATCATAGTACAGCAAATAGCGGTCCAGAAGCTTGTGGGGGAAAAAGGACAGAAACCCATCTGAATTTAGGACAATGACATGTTTATAGAGTGCAATGGCTTCTACCTCCTCGTGTTGCACCAATCACCTAAAGAGTAAGGTCTTGGGAATCACAGAAACTGGAGCTAGAGAAGGTTTTTGAGAGGCTTGCAATTGTTGAAAATATCTTCATGGATCTGAGCTTTGGTTTAGGTTCTTTCTTGTCATCTTTACCAGTGCAAATGCCTTCATGTTGTGTGTTTCTAGCAGTTGTAAATGCAGAATAATTTATTATTGCTTGTGTTATATAGCAAAATTTGTGTCTCAAGCACAAAAATTGGTAGAAAAACTTACAAACGGTTGTGACAGCACCACCCGCTGTAGGACAACAGATGTTTCTTTTTTGAAAACTCGATCATTGTATCCTACAGTGACTTAAATAGATTGCAGCAAGGTTAAAACTTTGTCCTCTGTAATGTCCATAATTCACGGCTTTCTTGTAATAATATTGTATCACTAGAGAAATGATTCCCAGTTGTAGCATCTGAGTCTTGGATATGTTTACATATCTCCCCTCTATCTCTTTTTATTATTGGAAAGTCAGGTGCAGATAAAACAATACCTTATCTGAAGATGTTGTTAATGAGTTAATTAGTACACTGAACATGACGAATAGATCTAGTAGTCAGACTTGTAGTGCAGGAATTTATCAGTTTTATATTACCTTATAACTGTTGTGTTTTCTGGTTTGNTTTTGTTTTGATGTTGTGTTTTGGTTGTTGCTGGGTTTGGGTTTTTCTTGATCAGCAGTACTGCTCAGTCTGTTGGAACTTTCCAGTTGAACTACCCCTTTTCTCTCCTGCTTTGGCAATGCCCGTTTTGCTTAGGCGTCTGTTACGGTGGTTATACATGTTAGCAGCCATGTTTATTGGAGATTACAAAACCCAAAGAATTGAATATTTATTAAATTTCCCTATGAAGAGATTTTTGCTGTGAAATTTACTTAGGTATTGCTGCATACTGATACACATGAATTGGAAAGATTGATTTTTGAAAGACTGCACTGTTTTTTTTGTTGGTGGCAAATTGCATGTGGGATTGAGAAAGAATAGTAGACTTCTGTTATCTATTGGCAGCATGATAGTAATCTTAAAAAGCAATCTCTGCCGACATATGATGCTGTAGGAGGAAAACTTTGCACTCGGTAGGCTTCCTCATTACTACAACTTCTGCATAAAATATAAAGTACAGAGAGCTTTGTTATGAAAGCTAGAGTGCTCCTAAACTTTGAGGCATGGACTTGCAACATGAAAGTGTCTTGCCTTGTTTCAGAGATATCTTTATGGCTGCCCTGTATAAAATCTCTTTATGTTTTGCATTGGAAAAACACAGGTACTCAGTGTCTGCTGCTTATATTTTAGCAGCCTGGTTCCCAGAAGGTTTTACAGACATTTCTGACATTTGTTATCCCGTGGACATTGGTCTTTGGATTAAGTTCTTTATTGTGGTGGTTCGTATGACCATTGAGCAAAGTCTTTTGAGATCTCTGAAATGATTGATCCTTGTAGGTCGAAGTAGTCTCTAAATTCAAAATGCTTCCTGGCAATGTTGCTACTTCTGTACACCAATGTTAACGGTGCCACAGGGTCTATGGGCCTCGTTCAAGTCTTTGAAATTCAGGAGGAGCCTTTGCACTGAATTAGTGAGGATGGATCTTGGTCCGTTGCAGGGTGTTACTTGATTAGAGGGTAGTACTGAGAGCATGGTGTGAAAGCTCGTAGATAGCATGGTAGGTCGCCATTCAAAATACCAGAAATGCCTCATTAATCTTAACAATTAATATATTAATGATGACTTATGGGGGTTTTGTGAAGACTTTCACCCTGAGTTCTCCTCCAGAAAGAATGATATGACCTTGTGGATTAGAGTAATCATCCACTTTAAATACTATAATGGCCTAAGAACTCTTAGAAGCTGATTACAGGGAATTTTTCTGTACAACTGGGGCTTCTCATTTTGAAGTAACGTAGAAAGCGGGGGGTGGTATTGGTCTGTTGCTTGATCAGGAGGTGAGTGTGAGCTGCTTCTGTGATGCAGCTGAGAGAAAGGTGAAGTATTATTACTAGAAGTAAAGAAGCTTTAATATTGTACAAGAAATCGTGTAAAACCTCATCGGAGATATTGTGTATAGTCCTGTCACGTCTATTCCAAAAAGATGGTTTTAAACTGGGAACGTGTTCAGCAATGGCTGCAAGGATGTGTGCAGGAATGCAGAATCCATCTGATAAAAACAGATAAAGAGAGTTGCTTTTTTTAGCCTAGCAAAATGAAGCATGTGAAGAGTTATTTGTACCATGTACAAATTCAGTGAGAGACCAATATGAAGGAAGAGGAAGAAAATTTTTAAAGGACACTGTTTTTATAAGAGCAAATGATACAAAATTTTAAAGAATAAATTCATCTTGGAAATTAGAAGGAGGTTTCTGACCACTCAAACAGCAAAGATGCCATAATTTTGTAAATGAATGGTTCCTTATACAGTTATTTCATTGACAAATCTGAAGGGGGAATAGCCCTGGGACAGGAAAGGGCAAGAGTTATAGACATCAAGGGTTTGGTAATTTCTTCCGCTGCCACAGTTGCAGCTGGAGCAGCACTTCTGAGAAAAACTTTACATGCTCCTCTTCACTGTTAGTTGTCTGTGTACGAATGAGAGGGGGTGATTATCATTAAAATCATAGAATCACTCAGG